>CM047880.1:2055337-2228558 GCA_026212405.1 Petrea volubilis
GAAGTTCGGTCTAGGTATTTTTTTTTTCAGAAAATCAAAGACCGAGCTTCAAGAGCTAGGTCTAAACATTTAAAAAAAAAATTTTTTTGAAAAAATTAAAGACCCAGCTCTTAAAGCTCGGTCTAGATATTTAAATTTTTTTTTTTTGAAAATTTAAAGGCCTAGCTCTTGAAGCTCGGTCTTAGTATTTATTTTGTTTTTAAATTAAAAATCGAGTTTTATAGGAACTCAGGTCTTAGTATTTATTAATTTTTTTTTAAAATGCCATGACTGAGCTCTTGAAGCTCGATTTATTGATTTTTATTTTTATTTTTATTTTTTTGAAAATTTGTTGGCCAACTTGTAGACAACAGGTTTGTGTTTAAAATAGGGCATTTTAAATGAACAGGCACTGACTTGTAGAGTCAACCATCCGCTAACCAAAGCCACCAAGATTGCACACTAAATACACAAATATTTAAGTTTTCAAGAAACACTTTCTTCACAAGGCATAAGCAAAGACAATGCTGAAAGCAGATATAAAAGATGCAGGCCAAATAGGCCCAACTTGCAAAAACCAAATGATTCAGAACTATAACAGTATAATTGCAAAAATTAAAGCCACTACAATGTTCATATCATTCCATGTCCAAACTTGGACTGAAATTCGTTATTTCCTTGGTTTCCACATTCAAAAGACTAAACAGTAACACAAAAGGTGGACATAGACGTGGTATGAAGCTGGAAACGCCATATACAAGGCGTGCAAGTATTATATCGTACTTCGTTAATTTTAGCTTGCTACGGCTGACATCTTCCAGTATGATTAACGGAAAACAAAGAGGAGAGACCACTCCAACTATACCTGAATTTCAGTGCCACTAATTTGTTTCCGGAGTGGTCTCGTAAGAAGGCCAATAAATCGAGCATGTGCGCTGAAACTGGGCTACCTTCTATTCCTGAAGATTCAAGTAGAAAGCTATCAGAATCAACAAGATACAAAACTGAAGTTAAAAAAATTTCGGCCCAGCCGCTCACACCAGGGAGACATCTAATATTAGCCATCAACAAAGATCTTGTTGAAGAACTGGGTGGGTAGCTGTTTTCCAAACAAAGTGACATAACACTGCTAATAACATTTAATAATTGAATCTAAGCACACAGGTTGATTAAAAGCCTGAAAGGAAATTAAATACATAGACCGAGCTCTAAGAGCTCGGTCATCCATTTTCCCAAGAAAAAAAAAAAGTTACTTAGACCGAGCTTCAAGAGCTCGGTCTTTAATTTTTCAAAAAAAAAAATTTTTTACTTAGACCGAGCTTCGAGAGATCGGTCTTTAATTTTCTGAAAAAAAATAAATAAAATACTTAGACCGAGCTTTGCAAGCTCGGTCAATCTCTGACCCCTATAGTAAATGAGCTCTCAAAGCTCGCTCGGTTAGGATAAAATTTGAAAGTTTTAAAAAATAGGGATATTTTGATATCTCGAGCCCAAAAAGGGCAAAATAATTTTTTTTCTGATTTGCAGTGGTTTCGATTAACTCATTTTCTTTTTTTTCTTAAAATAAATAAAAAAATCGATGTCTACGACATAATCCCAAAAAAAATTGAAAAAAAAACAAGGAAGAAAGAAAAAAAAAAAGCACTATGTCCAAATCATTTTCTAACACATGGCAAATGGGGGCTAATTAAACTTTTCAATTTTTTTTTATAAAACCAACTCAAAACACCTTATAAATATAAATCGAAACGCTATATACGCATGCGCATGCACACACACACTCATCTAAAAAGAAAGGAAAGATGACGTGTATTAGTCAAACCTATTAAGGCGTAGTTGTGCATGTGAACTATTAAGTCATATTAACTCGCGTTTTTATGAAAGTAAATCCACTCCAACTATCTAGCATAGTGTATTAGGTATAGTATTAAATATAGTAATAATACACATAATTTTAATGAGAATTAGGTGATTATGTTTCAATACCATTTAATTGCTAGTAAATAAGCGTGTGTCAACCAAGTAATCATATTTAAAACGCTATCTAAAAACAAATCAGGAGGACAAGAATGATAGGAGATTTTTAATACTCCCTCTATGTCATAATATTAGTCATATTAGATATTTTTTTTGTCCCATAATATTTGTCACTTTGAAATTTCAAGAGAGCATTAATTCCCCCCCCCCCCCCCAATTTACCCTCATTAATTATTTTTAATGAAATTTGATGAGGCATTGGGAGGGTAATTTTATCAAATTATTTTAAATTTAGCTAAAAAGAAGGTTATTTATTAGTATAATTGATTTATGTGAAAAAAAATCAAGTTCAACTAATATTATGGGATAAAGGCAATAACTCTCAAATTAACATTTGATTATTTTAAGTAGACAGTGGGAATGATTCCAACACATTGTTGTAAATAATTTTCTATACCCTAACCGACCAATTACATTGAGATTGTTAAAAGTTAAAGACTTTTGAGTCTTTTGTGACAAAAAAAAATGTTAAATTCTATAAAATTCCATATACTTGATTAAGTAAAAAGGCATAAATGCAAATTCACAACTTTTAATAAAATATAAGGCTAAGTTCACTTTGCCCCCCTTATTACGGGGCGGTGTCAAAAAACCCCCCTTCCACCATGAAATTATTCAAAATATTCTTTCTTTCTTTTTTTTTTTTTAAATATATTTCTTTCAATTACATCGACAATTCATATATTATAAAACAAACTATTACATCTAGACTTAAAATGCAAATCAAGCTACATCAACATAATCAGACAATAAAACTATCATCAAAGTAGAACAATAAAAAACTATCAAAGTAGAATAAAACCCACTCGTTTCACCAATTGATATAGACCTCATCGCTTTAAAAACATTTCCCATAAAAGTCTATGATTCATTAGTAAATTATATATGGTGTTATCTCATTAGCCTCAATTAGAATACTATTTTTCATGTATCGGGTGTCTAATATCAGATTAAGTTGCATCAGTATTATATAAATTTTTAATGTAACTGTGATTTAGAGGGTGTTTTGCAAGCTAGAATGAAAAGTTAATTCGTGTTTTTCGGATGAAGGAAAAGCTACTAAGAAGTGTTTTATTTCACAACTTCTACTTTTACTTCTAAAATGCTTAAAAATAATTTTTGACAAAAAGCATAAAATGTGAAAATAGCTTCACTCTTACTTCCACTTTTAGTGATTTTTTAAAAAGTTGAAACTTCTACAAACACCGCCTTAATCTTCATTGTTCATTTATTGGCCATTTAAAAAAAAAAAAAAAAAAAAGGGACTCAACTACCACCTTAACTTCATAATGAAATCTAGAGCTTCAAGTAGGCTTTTAAAACTTTTTATGATATGTGGGCTTTAGCAACAACTACAAATAGAAGTAGCTCTGAAGAAAATTTATTATTTTTGTTTCCTTTTTTTTTTATGAAATCTCAAGATAATAGTACATTTCTTTTATTTAGAATGTAATATTATTTTTGTTTTCACAATATAAAGAGTATTTAAAGGAAAAATTGGAAGTTAAAATAATCTTTTTAAATTTATTCCTAAACTTTAATTAATCACATCTATTTAATAAATACATATTTCATGAAATCTGAATATACAAGTAACGCTAAATGACTTATATGGTAATTTGAGTAGCCACATTAGCAATTTTATTTGAATCTACTCTACATATTTTTCTAAAAACAAGACCATTTTTGGATTTTTTTTTCTAGCTTCGGCTTTTCTAAAATAGGCATCGCGAAACACAATCTTTTTTTTTTTTATAAAAAAATAAATACTTCCCTTCATTAAAAAAAAAAAAAAAAACGAAAGCCGAATCCAAACTGAATCTATTTCAGTTTGGCACATAAAAAATCATATAATACCTTTTTCGATTTAAATGTATCCAAATTAAGAAGGCCTATGTTTTACACCTTGGGTGAGCCCGCATGGTCTCTCGTCCTTGGGCTTGATTCGGGCTTTCAAATTCTAGCCATTCAATATATTTAAACAATATAGTTCATAGAAACAAAATCCAAAAAACAAAGCCGTCTTAGCTCAGCTGGTAGTGTCATAGTGTGCATGGCTTTTAACCATGTGATTGTGGGTTCGATTTGTAATTTTTTTCACAATTTATTTTTAATTTTCTTTCAATTTTTTTTTTTCTAAAATCATTGTTTGTTCCATTTTCATTATTATTTTTTTTTTTCCGTAACAATTCTATTTTGAGCTCGAAATAATCTGTAAAGTTTTTATTATTATTCTTTTTTTGGTTTTGAATTTTGAACGTTTTGATTTGTGGGTTTCTAATGAAATGCGGTTCGTTGCAGGTTACGGGGACGAGGAGGGAGAACAACGGCGGAGCTGCTGAAGAGGTTGAAACATGTCGGAGGTATATATGTGTGTGTGTGTGTGTGTGTGTGTGTGAATTGAGTAGATATATGAATGTTTGCACCAGAATTTTGAACAAATTCTGAAAATTTACTGAAAACAAGAGCTGAATCTCAGTCTTCGGAGGGGTGTGTGTGTGTGAATTGAGAAGATATATGAATCAAGAATGTTTGCACAAGAATTTTAAAGAAAGCTTGAAAATGCAATCGATACAAAGAGATGAATTTCACTTTTTAAATTTCTGAGACAAATTAATCAAAAATTTAAGGATCAAGAGGGCTGAATCAGAGTTATTAGAGTTGCAATCCATCAATATTTTCCCTTAACTTTCAACACACACGCACGCACGCACACACACACACGCACGCACGCACACACACACACACACCTGAGGTTCTAAAAAGGCCAAGCATTTGAACAGAGCTTGGTCATTTGGGGCTATAGAGTCATTTGTTCACAAGCTTCTCGATCAAATTTTATTATTACTCGAAAGATTCATGAAATAGTTAGTCGATATCTTTGGTGGCTTAATTCCTAGTTTCGTCATTTTCAAGCTGTTCATTGGTTGTTTTTTGTTGTATCCTAAGCTTACTTGATCAATACACATATTCTTGAGCCATAACGAACAAGAGGTCCACAGTTCAAATCTCATCGTCACACGCTTATGGAAAAGAGCTATTAAATATTAAGCCCCAGATCTCATTGCTTGCTCGTTAGGGGCGATGTTAGAAATATTAAATTTATGTGTTTCTTTAATTTCTCTAACCACTTAAAACCTTCAGATGATGTGATCGCTCAATAACCTTGTATGGATTTATGCTTTGTGACGACAAAGTGTAAAATAGAGGAACTTGGTTCAAGCTTTGATTGTACCCTTTTACCTTTATGTTCGTTTACTTTTATAGTTAAAATTTGAATGATTTGGTTACTGATGGTTTAATTGAATATTTGAGAGTAAAATTCACAACCAAACAATCAATAACCAAATCAATACAATTTTAACCATAAAAATAGACGACTCCTTCAGTGTAGGCACAAGAATGAAAATTCTATATATACACAATTATGAAGCCAAGGAAGATCAAATTATCTAGGTGCATGCACCTTCAGTGTGTGTCGTAGTAGGGGTGTAAGGTGAGTCGAGTCGGCTCAAGAATTTAATGAACTGCCTCGACTTGAGCTCAGCTCAAGCTCAAGCTAGTGGAGCTTAAGCTTTTTGATGAGCTGAGCTAAGCTCGAGCTCGACTCACATGTGATTGTTCGGACCCTCTTATGTAGTAGAATTGTGTACGTGGAACATTGTATAAATCCCTTATGAACGTCGACATGTGACAGAAACTAACAAAATTTACCACTTGGAATGATAATATAATTTAACTACGTGCAGTGAATGAACGACAGAAAAGGGGCGAATGCTATATGCAGGAGGAGATAATTAACTTATAAGGGAGGCATGTGTAATTTTGATACCAAGAGGGGATATTTGTGTTATTTGACGTTATTACAGGAGAGGAAGCTGTGATAAGTGCTAAATGTTGAATTAATTATATTTGCTTGTTGTAATCCTAAATGAACTTTTGATTGTTCGCAGATGGATTCTGCTAGACACACTCGACAAGGTGTCCCCCGGCCGGAGAAAATCGCAACCAAGCTGTCAAAACCGGGAAGAGATTGAAGTTCTCCCTCGCCAACGTAACATTGCTGGAAACGACATTATGCAAGGAAACAAGCAATTCATCTCGGGGTAATATGTCCTTTCTTAAGAAACTTATAAAATGTCAAAACATTTCAGTGTTAGACTAAAAGGGCTGGTACAAGAATTTTCGGCCTATATGTGTCAGTTGATGAGATTTAACATGCTTCAGCTATTGAAAAACTTATATATATATATATATATATATATATATGTGTGTGTGCGCTTGCGTGCGGTGAATATGGTAACTTGATGACTTATAATGTTCCATAATATCAAAATGCAGGATAAGAGTTTGTCCGATGGGATATATTCCCTCGAGCTTCTTAGCGCGGTGCAACGATCTGTCAACTGGGGTCTTGTTACAAAAGGTTTGAGTGGTATGCAACTATATAGTTTGCTCTACTCCTTTCGATTTTTCGAATAAACGGCTGCATAAGATCTCTCGTTAATTAAAGATGATAAAATAAACCTTCATATGTTATCTGAACTCGATTTTGCCCGACAGTTTAAAATTTCTGCCTCCATCCCTAATTCGTTCGAACCCTCTTTCATTTTGTGTTCCTAACTTTGAATAATGTAGAGGAGGAGAAAAAGATGAATTCGAAATATTTTGGACAGTGATGTTCAATATTTTTGCTTCCTGAAAAAAAAAAAAGAAAAAAAACTTTGCTTTCCATTTCTCAACCTATATAAAACATTTCGAACAGTAATGGAGCTTGAAACTTTTATTCGACGAGCGAAATTGAATTTACATAACATAAGAACCATATTATATTTTCATTTTTCACTCTCAACCGGAGAGAGAAGGCTCAAAAGATATTAAATATCTATACTATTTATTAAGCGTGAGACTCTTTTACTTTTCTTTGATGTGTTTAATTATGAACAGATCGAAATTTGATGTGGGCTGAATTTGGACACACACATTACGCATGTAAGCCCAAATATAACATAAATAATAGGCCCATAAAGAAAAGTACTTAATATAAAGTAGCACTAAAAATATTATAGGCCCATTACAAATTTTTAGATTAAATCTAAGCCCACAATATTAGGGTGAACAAACCCATGCAATTATGATAAGTGTCCATAATAGGACCCAATTAAAAAAAATCGAATGACCTAACATAGTGAGCCGTTTACTTCTCCAATTAACGCATGCCAAGCTAAATTAAATGCCGTTGACAAGCGTTTACTCTCCTTGGTGTCCGGCCCTTGGTTAAATAGCAAGCCCGTGTCAACTAAGGTTAAGGCCAGCTAGTTTAACCTCCAAAATTTGGCCTGTTAAAGAAACCTTCAAATTGACAGGAGTTGGGATATTACCTCCTTGCCCATAAGTTGCATTTTATTACATAAATTTGCCACTACACTCAAAACAAAATCGACCAACATTTTCGTCTGCTGCATCTGATCTTCATCTTCAGACTCGATAGGGCGGTAGAGAGAGATGAAAATCTGAAGATTTTGCAGCAATCAAACAAAGAAAACAGTAAACGTGGTTAGTCTTTGTAAAACTCATAAAGATATTACCATAAATTGAGACTTTCTCGATCTTTTTAGACTTTCTCTTTTTTGATTCGGTCTTTTTTGATGAATTCAAATTTCGATTCATTTCGTATCAGAGGCCTTGGTGGGGTTACAGTTGGTTATTGATTCAATTCTTTGTTGGTGTGTGTGGGATTCTGATTATGGTTCTAAACCCAGTTGGTTATGATTCATTTCTGGTTTTAATTTTGAGGTTTCTCTCTGGTATACAAAACCCAGTTTTGGGGTTTGTTCTGTAATTATCAATAAACTTCATTATTATCAACAGTACGAAAATTGCAGGGCATCATGAATTTTAAACCTCTCATGGGATTTATGATTCGGGACTTGTTCAGAAGTTCTCAATTTGCGTCCTGGAAGAATTGGGGAAGAAGAAGTCCCTTTAAAAAAAAAAAAAAAAAACTGGACAAAACCATAGAGTTTGGGGGGAAGGGTTTAAGAGTAATTTAAGGCTAAAATTCTATTTAATAAAAGATACATTCAAACATGAGCCTTGATTTGGGCAAAGTAACCTGTGTTGATACCATCAAGGTAAACAATGAAATCAGGTTTAAAAGAAAGTTCTAAACCACCATTGAAACCATCCATAAACAAACGTGCGTAAACCATAACTAGAAATGTAAACGCGTCCTAAAGGTATATCCAATTTTTAGCGAGACTATTCATACATCACAAGGAGAGTACTATTTATCCCTGAAAAATTCTAGTTCATACCCGATTCGATCAAATTAGTATTTCATTATGTGACGAATATTTTGCATTTGCTTTGTGAATGATCGATAATTCGGAGATAAAGATCAATTACTTGGTAAGTGTAGTATATTTGTCATATAATTTGTTAGGTTCGGTCAAACTAGGTTCAAATAAGAATTTTTCCACTTCCTACCGCCTCAAGCTACTCTATTGTTACCATCATATTTTGGGCGATTTACACTTCGCACACTGGAAATACTTTAAATAGCCACTTTCGAACCCTCAAAAAGAAAAAAAAAATAGCATATTACACCCTAAAAATCATTAGTTTTGGCATCAATGTATCCTCATCATTTTCAATTCAAAAAATGCATTAGAGTTGACTTTTTATGAGGAAAAAATTGTCAGCCTAAAAAAAATACTAATGCTCTTTCAAAATTCTGAACGTGATTTGCAAAAATTATTTGAGGTATTTTACATTTTCACGAAATGGAAAAAGAAAGTAACAATCTTCAAAGCAAAACTGTGATTTTTCATAACTAAACTCTTTACTTTTCAAGTAAAATTTGGGAAAAATTTCAAAAGTAAATTCACAGATTCATGTGCAACCGGAGTAATGTTATGGAAATTGAGAGAAGTACACAAAAGTTCTTCATTTATTCAATATGGTTGTAGGCTCCATGTTATGGCAAGACGAAAATTTATTTACAATTTATTGTATTGAATATCTTTTTCGAAAAGTTTTGTTTAGACATAGTGCATAATAGTTGCATTAATCTATTTTAATATTTGAAATGCTGAATTTGTCGAGACCATTGGCATGAACTTAAAATCTATTGCTTCATTTGCTATTGATTGTAGTCCTATTTTTTGTTTTTTTTTGGCCTCTTAACTAATTTCACCTATTTTTTAGTAAATAATTTTTTCCATTTGTATTTGAATTCCAAATATTTGTTTTCAAAAATAGTTATTTAGTTTAAGAATTATCATGTTACTGTAAAAGAATAAACTTCAAAAAACAAAAGTCATACTTTTAATATATTTGGAATATTTGGTGTCTATTACTTTTTTCTTGTTACATATTGGAGTTAGAGCAAAAAATATATTTGTTTTTTTAGACTAACAATTTCGCTCTCACTAGAAGTCAACTTCAGTGGCATTTTCGGCTTGAAAATTGTGAGGGTGCATTAATACCAAAACTAAAGGTTTTCTAAGGTGCAATATACTATTTTTTTCTTTTTGAGGGTAAAAAGTGGCTATTTAAGGTGTTTTTAAAATGCAAACTATAAATCGCTTTCATAGTATAGGGAGTTGTAATTATTTGCAGCTTCAAAGTTAAATAAATTTTTTTTATTGCATTATAAATTTAAACACACATCGATTGTACCACTAATGCTTGTATCTATGCTATTATATAAAGTGGGCGTGCTATTGAATAACTATATTAGTCTGTCAACGATTTTGGTCAGTCAATTCCTCTCCTATTATCTCTTTGTCCTCCAATTCAACATTTATTTATTTTTTCTTTCTCAATATATTCTCTTTCTGTTATATCACACTATTTCATATTTTTTTAGTTTATATATTCAAACACTTTTCCAATAATATAATTTATTTTATTTTAAATAAATTATTTTACTTTTCACTTATTATAAATTTATTAAATATTAAAAAGTATTCATATATAAAATTCAAAATATTTATGATGTAATTTATTAAAATTTAAATACATAATCAAATAATATATATATTTTTTATTTTGCACGTTCATCGAGTATGCACAAATAACTAGTAAATTATATAAAGCAAAGGAATTAATGATGAAGGAGCAAAAGAGTTCTAAGTTCAGAGAATTGGAAAGGAGTCCTAAGTTCTATTGATGATGAACTGTAAAACGCCATACATTAAATTGTACGCAGTCATAATTTTAAAGGTCATATTTGTCCACTTTGATTCAATCGTTCAATTAAAAGTCGAAAAAGATGCATTTTTACCTTTAAAATATCATTGCAAACAGTAAATGTAATACACACACATATTTAGATTTTTCCCAAATCTATTCACTCCTTGGATATACGGTTGGACGGTCAAATATTTATGTGCACATTTAATTTCGTAAGTTAAAATTTATCTCACATTGCATCGTAACGTTTGTTTTCCATCAAATTTGAGCAAAACATTGCTCACCCAATTCATCCCGCTAATAGTCATATGCATGACACGTGACATTTTCACTAAATATTTGACTAAAAGTGGATGTCGGGATGCAATGTCAGACAAATTTTAATTTATGAAATTAAATATGAGAAAAGGTGTAAATAATTGAGCTAAAACTGAACTATAACTAAATTGCAGGACGAAAAATGATATTTTTCCTGAAAAGCATAATCAAGTGGCCATTAAAAGAGGCGTATAACTAAACCTTTTTTTTCACACACACACACACACATATATTTATATATATTCGTATCGTGCTAGATAGATAATATAAGAAATATCAATCATTTATATATATATATATATATATATATATATATTTGTTACAAGAATAAATTCTTTTATAATTGACAATTCTATTTCTGTTCGATGTGTTCTGGTCAAGTAAATAATTCTATGAAATAATGGGACAATATAAATATTTAAGCTTGAAAAAGAAAAGAAAAAACACTTAAGATGATGAAAAATATTAAACGACGTGTTCCATACTCTATGTTTGATAAGTTACCTATAATTTGATCCCCGAAAGCATCTTCCTTAGCAATTTCTTATCGACTTTATTGATTAAACAAGTTACTAAATTCATTCTAAAATGCATCATCTTTTTATAGATAGTCAACTAAAATACTTTCTAATTAAATCAAAAAGGTACTTCTAATATTTCCCAATTAATCACAATAGTTTCTAGTTTTGCATGTTTTAGATATGCATAATTAAGGCCGGTGTTGAAAATTCACTCGAATTTGATGTCTTAGAATCATTTCAAAAGAGTTGAATGCACAAAATTTAAATCATAATAAAGGAACAAACATAAAACCCCAAAGTCTAAAAATACTTAATTGGGCTAACAAGTCTAAGAAACCGTAATTTAAGCTACAAAACCTGCATCAAGCCTATTAGATATGTAACTTGCATTTAGAGATGGGGAGTTAGAATTATAAATTTTGAAAAACCATAAACTTTCAAGGTGTTTCAAACTCACCCTTTAAAGAAGAACTACATGTACTTCACCTTTACACGTGGGGAGTTAGAATTACTAATTTCAAGAAACCACGAACTTTAAAGGTGTTTCGAACTTATTCTTTAATGAAAAGCTTTGAAGGATATTATAAAAGTTTTGGGAGTAGAATATTGCAAGAAATCATGGTGATGGTGGGTTCAGGTCTAGCTTCGTTGGCCTTAATTAGGAATGGCAAAGGGCCAGGTTCGGAGGTTTGGTTGGACTAGGACCCAACTCGCATGGGACCGACCCGAGCCCAAACACCGGCTCAATTATTTTCAAACCCTTCAGTCCCGCTCCAAATCCATACCCATTGGGTTCGAACCCGCCAGACTCGGCCCGTTATCTTTGTCTTTTTCTCAAACATTGATTGTAAAGTGAGTGAAATACCTGGACCCGCTAGACCCACCAAACCCGTTGTCCATTTTTTAAAATGTTAATTTTAATCATATTTACGAATTATTTTATAATTTCATAAAGTACAAAAACTTTAAGGTGATGTTAACGTGACCAATTGAAATAAATAATGAAACAAGTGAATAATTCAAGATAAAATAAAATATAGCTAGAAAAAAAAATTCGTGACCTAGCTCACCATAAAAATTCATAACTACTATTAGTTAGAAGAAAATATGTCTAGGGGCATAAGGTCCATGCGGATCGAATCCGGGTTTGGACCCAACAGATTTAGGGATGGCAATGGGTCCGGGTTGGACCCGAACCCGGACCCGAACCCGCCCCTAATGGGGCGGGTTTGAAGACTCCTAATCGGGTCCGGGGCGGGTCCCGGGTCTTCACTTTTTGGACCCGGACCCGCCCCGGACCCGCCCCGGTTCGTTATTTTAGATATTTTTATATATTTTTATTTATTATTTTATGTAAATTTATATAATATACATCTATATTTCATATATAAAAGTATGTATTATATAAATAGTTATTTTAAAAAATAAATATGATACTCTTGTATATAAAAATAATTATATAACATTAATAATTAAGTTATGATTTCAAATTATGTACAAATAAATATGTGATAATGATGTTTTAATAGTGCCATTATTTTTTTCATACCTATAAAGTTGTAATAATATCAATTTTCTTGAAATTTTTTTTTTTTTTTATTATTTTTAAAACTTAAACCGGGTCTACCGGGTCCAACCCGGACCCGACGGGTCCACCCGGGTCCGGGGCGGGTCCGGGTCCGGGGCGGGTCCGGGCCCGGGTCCAAAATTTCCCCGGCGGGGCGGGTCCCGGGTTTGGCCAAACCCGCCCCATACCCGCCCCGTTGCCATCCCTAAACAGATTTGACCTAATTGTCATCCCTAGCCCTGGCCACTCTCGCCTTGCACTTGAATATGAGTTTTGGGTCTGAATGTCCAACCCATTATGTACCATGCACTTCAACTTTTATAACTAGATTAATAAGTTTAACTAGTTCATTTATGTATTTAATCTCTCACTTATCCGAAATAATTTTGAGTAAATAATACACTTTTTATATCTACTCACAACATAAAACGTGAAATCCAATTTATTCTCATAAATAATAAATTGAGCTCGTTTAAATTATTTACAATAGTTGATTCCTCACCAACTTTATAATAACCAATTTCCACTGATTATGTCATTATGAGTTTTACTTACTTTACTATTTCGAAAAATCAGCACTTATTTCACATGTAATACAAAGGGCTTGTCACAATAGTATTTGAATATGCATTATACATATATATATATATATATATACACAAATAATGATGCACACGCACACATGTGTGTCAGTGTGTATGTGATCAGCTGCCTATAGCTAACCAACATAACATAATGTCACATTATTGATGTCTAACATTACAAACGAACTAAGGATTCCACCTGTTGTTGATTCAGAAGGCAATTCATATATATATACAGTGGTCCTAATTAACAAAGTGTCATTAATCATGCATGCATGCAATGCATGTGGATAATATAGCTTGTCTATCTAAACATTTAGCGTATTTAATAATTATGAGATTAGTTAACTAGTCTTAATAGAAAAGAGTTTGATGTGTGTCAATCTGTAGGCAAAAACTGACCCTACCCATGTTCATCCTTTGCTATTCAACCCTACCCCCATCTTCTAGCCACCCGTGTGTCCAAATGATTTGCAATATCCCCAATATTTTCTATCAATCATATCTTATTTATCTTATTTATTTTGGTTCGGTAAATAATAGAGTCAGAGACGGAATCAAGAGGGGTTGGACGGGTCATGTTTCTTTTCGATATTTGTCTATGTTCGTCCATATATTAAATTCAAGTTTAATAATATGTAGATTAAATAGAATTCGGAGTTCTGCATTGTTTAATTAAATTTTGAAATTGTTCTCAAAAAATATTTATTGGCTCATGGCTAGTATTAAAATTTCCAACTCCAAACCTAAATAAATATGATATCACTATATACTAGAAAATGAATAAACTGGCAATGATGTGATAAGTGATAATGAAAAAAAGTTGTCACTATATTATATACATTTAGTGACACAAAAAATTATCTCGTCACAAAATGATGTCAATTAGTGACAACATAGTATATAAGTTGTCACAAATGATAATTAGTGATGCACTTTAGTATAATAGTGGAATCTTATTGTAAAAGCATAAAGACAATTTCTTTTGCTACAAAGTTGTTATAATGAGTGTGTCACTAATTGTCAGTAGTGACAATTGTCATTATTGAATAATATTGTGACAAATAAAAATTGTTATAACTTAATATATATAAATATTGGTGACAACTTTCATATTGTTACTTTTACATTTTGTCAATAATACTTTTCCTTGTAGTGTATGTTTTTATATACATATATATGTACCGTGCAAATGGTAGTATATTTCCTTTTTTTCTTCCTTTTAATCTATATATAGTGGAATATAATAATTAGCTATAGACGATGAATATTATGCAATTAGTTGTTTCATGATTCAAAGTGATTCGGGATGAAGCTACAAAATATTCTTTGAGAGGGAAAGATTTAATTTTTCACAAAATATAAAAGATCCGCTTTCATTATTTTAGTTGGATAAAATGTTGAACTCTCAGAAATATATATATATATATATATATATATATAATACAACTACACATCAAAACATACTATCCTTCCATATATGTTGACCGTATTGATAAATGTAATAAAAGATGTTACATGATCATACAACAGAATTATTAGTAGTTCCCTTGAAAGAGATATTATTCACCGTTCACCGGTATATTACGATACAAGCTTTATACATAGAAATTGTGCGTAAAATTGTGACCTAGATTTGTAGCATATGGAATGGTCTAAACCCTAAAGAATCTTGCTAGGGCTCACCAATATTTTCCTAAAACTCCTCACATCACCCGTGGACGATTAATGCCAGCTTGCAAGGGATATATTAATCAATGGTTTTGTTATGTTAGCTACAAAATATGAATGCTAAAGTTAGCTAGACCATCGTTGTAATGTGAATTTAATTAATCTGTATTTTATTTCATGATTGTATATTTAGAAAGATATGTAGAATCCAATATAGTCCGATCAATGGCTTTGTCAAGATATATATTTGATGAGGAAATTGGGAAGACTCCAAGAAAAGGGTTAGGTAACTTGAACTTTTCAAAATGCATGCGAAGGAAATTCCAACAAGCGAGTTAAGCCAAGGACTAGTCCATTATTTCAACGACTTAATCACTAACTTAATCATTGATTTAGACTGCATATTTTCTTCCAATATCTAGAAGGATTCTCTCATTAATTGCAGCTTGAAGTATTAACTAACGACGACTAGGAGTAGAGTCAGAAATTTTTATTTGAGAGAGCAAGTTTAAATATTTTGGAAGTATTAAATAGCCGTGACTAGGGACGGGACAAGATTAATGATTTTTTTTTTATATAAGTTTGATAAAATATAAAGGATATTTTATCACTTTGGAGGGTGGGGGTGTGGGGCAAGAATCCAAAATTTAATAAACATACATGTAAGATATAATTTTTCCAGTTCACCTCTGGCTCCATCTCTAGCCATGACGTCTAAATTTAAAATTTTTTGTGAAAAAAAATTTGTAAATAGTTAATATCTCTTGTGCAATTTATTTATTTTGTAGATCCTAACACATGAAATTCTTTTCATTTAATAAATGAGGTGAGATTTGATGTAGGAGCTTTTTTTTAGGATAACCAACTAATTTAGAGTTTAAGGGTTAGAGATTATACGATAATTAAGAATTAAGGGCATATAGTGATTGTTTCCCCGTCAAATGCATTTACATATATACACACACAATAACATATGCTTTTCTACCAAAAAAAAAAAAAAAAAAACATATGCTTTCGATTCCTGCGTATGTGGGTTTTGTTTCGATTCCTGCATATGTGGGTTTTCTCAATCTATTATATAAAAAATTATTTTTTTATATTAGTTATAGTTTTTTTAAAATTGATAATAAATATTAGATATAATAATTGCTGCCTATTTGATTTTAGTTATTGACGTACATGTTTACAAAAAAGTCAATAGTCATTCAACTCTCTCATTGAGTACTACCATATTCCAATTATTGAAGGATGAGAGGTCCAATTAGAACCAATCTCCACAAAATACAAGCCATAATTAGGTGGTCCTCCAAGGACTACAGATAAATAATTACATGCACGCGCGCGCGCACACATACACATATATATATATATATATATATATGTGGGATAATTACATCTATCATCTCTAAATTTAGGTAAAATTAAAAATAATACCCCTTTGTAGCGGTTATTACCAAGACTTGTCTGAGTTTTGTGAACTTATTGGTAAATAGACGAAAGTAATACAATATCTATTTTATCCCTTGAATATTTGAAATATTTTTTATTTAAAAAAAATAAAAAAAATAGGTGTAGTACTGAATTGACCAAAATATCCTCTATTGATATTTTAGGAAAAAAGTCATCATCATTTTCAAACAAAACCCTAACTCACCCCCACTACCTAGTCGCCGCTGCCACCATTCACTCTACCACCCCTGCCGCCCCTCACTCCACCATGCCGTCGACACCACCCCCCACCGCCACCTAGTCGTCCCTCACTCCACCACGCCACAACCACCGTCGCCCCCACCCCAACCTTTCTCTCCCTCTCAACCCCTCTTCCTTTTTCGTTTTTCTTTTTTTTTTTTCCCCCTCAGATCTGAGATCTCAATCTCTCTCTCTCTCAATATTGGTTAGCGTGGGTGGGTGGTGGTGATGGACTGGCGGTAGTCCCCCCCCCCCCTCTCTCCTCTGTATGTCTCTCTCTCTCTCTCCTTCTCCTTTTCCTCTAGATCTCTTGATGGAGTGGAGGACAATGGGGCGTGGCAGAGGACGGTGGGCATGACGGTAGTGGAGGATGTTGGAGGACGATTTATATATGCATATATGTATGATATGTGTATTTATATATTTATAATTTTGTTTATTATATATATATATTATGTACAAATATTTTTGTATATATATATATATATAGACATTGTAAATAAAAAATGTTCCAATATATTTTCTTATTTATTAAATATAGAACATAAAAATTACATTAAACCCCCTGACATTGATCTACTCAATTAAAATGAATTACCTCAAACAATGACATTATTTATCATAAATACACTCTAGGGTAAATGAGTCAATTCATATTTGTTCAAATAACATTCCCGCCTTCAAAAGGGTAATTTTGAAAGTTCATATTGATATGAAGACATTGACCGTTATTTGTAATTTTGCCTAAACTCAAGGGAGGTGGGAGTAATTATCCCTATATATATGTTGACCGTATAAGGTTTTTTTTTTCTAGAGGAAAATTCTGATTAAATCGCAATCACATTATAAACAAGTAAACAACGTTCGAAGAAATTGACATTTAGTTGAATCCCCCTATGGTCCTATATTTTTAGGAAGTTAATGAATACTTAATTACTCATCACGTAATTGATGAAGTCTTGTTTTAGGTACGAAGAGTTCAATAATATTGTTCAAATTTGGGAGGGTTTAGTCTGGATTTTTTTTGTAGTTGTAGGACATGGTGGGAAGAAAAAATCTCTCTTTCAATTAACTATATTAGCTGATCAGAACTTATGATAAAGATATAACGTTCGACTAGTAAAGAGTTTTACAGCATGTATCTTTATATCACCAATAGTACATGCTTGATCTTATAAGTTGTCCCACGTAGGTGACTTCATTGGAGGCTTTCTTGTATCCTTTACCATTGAAATTAAGTTTGAAAGAAGTCTATTAATTAGATTAAGAAGGCCTAAATTCTTCCGACATCAAATGATACGGGATCCAAGATAGGATGCTTGGAACGAGAAAGGGAATATTAGATCATGCGGGGTGCTATAGAGACTTATTGACCTGATAACAGTATAAAGTGTTAGGAGTTGTTGAGGTGAACCTAGTGCAGGTCCTCCAATACTTAAGTTAGCCAAGAGTTCACTGAATAACCAATACTTAGGTCAGGAAAAGAAAGAGAAATGTCTTGGGGATTTGGTTGGGCTCTCTAACTAAAGAAAATTTAAGAGAAGATAAAGCATCGTACCGAAGCTCAACGACCAGATATTTATAGGCAATATGTTTGAAAGGAATTCATACAGATAGTGCCATGTGAAAGGACCTAGATCATTGATTGGAATGAGCATCTATGTTTTAGGATTTGGGTCCTAAACCGGGTCTAAATGACTCGTTTCACAGGATGCACGCGGATCTTGGAGTGTTTAGCTGTTTTGTGCTATTGCCAAATTAAGGCATTTTGTGTGTGAACTATCTTTGCCATTTCATGGCCTCGCTTAGAGTTTTGCTGATGTCATTCTTATTCTTTTACGATTGGGCTTTATCATAATTTAGGCTTTGGTCTAACACATTTAATCTGTTGTACGTTCTGTAAAGTAAATAATAAAAGGAAAAAAGAAAAGAAGAAGAAGAAGAAGAAGGAGAAAAGGCTATGAAAAATAAAAGTAATTTAGGGTTTTGTGTGCGTGTGTGTGGTAGGATACATTTCATACAATTATCAATACTTCAAATCAAATACAATTAGTATATCATTTACAATTCTATTCGGTGGAAAGAGCCAAAAAAATGATACAAATAACCAAAAAATAATACAAACAATCAAGCTATTATACAGTAAACTTGCAAAATCCATCATATAATTTAGGTCAATTTGAAATTTTTAATTAATCTTTTACAATACCCATGACGAATTTTGTCCAAAAATCTAATATCACTACAACAAATGTGACATCAAATGATTATATATTTGATTTGCCTCTAAAACTCATAAAAATGCCTTTATTAATACTAGTAATTGGGCACATTCGATGTGTGTGCAAAATAAAAATAAGATATAATCTAATGAAATGATTAAATTTAAAATAAAGTTTTTATTGAATCTGTATAAACTTGGTATCTATATTAACTATTTTTGTAATTTATACTATCTTTTCAACCATGTTAATATATTGACTAAATTTATGATAAGTGAAAAATCAAAATTAAAGTAAGATTAAATTTTATGATTAAAAAAATAAGTGGAAAATGAAGTAAATTTTTTTTTTAGGAAAATTGGATGTGAAAGAGGAGAGAGGAAAGAGAATAGAAAAGAAAAATTAAATGTATTTTCCTAAGTATGCTATCGAAGAAGAAGTCAAAGGGGGTCTCACTTAATAATAACTAGCGTATCGTATCGGACACATTCGATATGTGTGCAAAATAAAAATAAATATAATCTAATTAAATGGTTAAATTTTAATAATATAAAATTATTTTTTATTAAATTTTATGTGAATATTTATCTTCTTTAAATATTTTATTATTTATACTATCTTTTTAATGATTGAAAATATATTTATTAGATTCATAACGAGTTAAAAAAATTTAAAAATAACAGTACTCTTTGATCATAAAATAAATGAATAAATGTGGAGCAAACCTTTAAAATGTAAATGTGAGAGGAGAAATGGAAGAGAGATGAGAATAGAAAAGAAAAGAAAGGAAAGGAAAAATACGGTGTTGGGAGAAGGGAGTAGATAGAGAGTGAAGAGTAGTTAAATGACATTTTCAAAAAACCACAATTAAACACATTAAAGAAAAAGTCAAATTCCCTCTCACTTAATAATAACTAGCGGTAAGTGCATGTTTGATGCTTATGCAAATTATAAATGAGATATAATCTATTTTTTGTTTAAAATTTTGAATAGATATAAAAATTAAATTATTAAATTTTTATTCAAATATATGTTTTTAGTTGTATTATATCTATTAGTTTTATAAAAGACAAAAAATAAAATAAAATTTAGATCAGATTAAATCATATAGTTGCAAGATAAAAATAAAACAAAGAAAGTTAAATCATGGATAAGGAGAAGAGATAGGAGAGAGAAATATAAACAGTAAAAAGATAATATTAAGATGAATAGAAAAGAGAAAAAAAAGAAGAGAGAATAGATAAAAGATAGGAGAGAGAGAAAAAAAATCCAAACAAAAGACACCAAAGGTGGTTATTAGGCAGTGCTAGTGCTTTATAAAATAGTATAGATATAAAGAGACTTTTCAAAAAATAGCATCCATAATTGCGGTCGCGAAAAATATGGAGGTTTTTTATTCAAAGTACCCCCATATACAACTTTTAGAGGCAAATTATAAAATTTAGAGGCTTAATTAAGTTTGCTTCTAAATATTTATGGGTATTGTTGAAAATAAAAAGCTTTCTCAAATCATTTTTTGAGGTTAATCTACGATTGCCTCCAATCTAAATCTATTATTTTTTTTTTTGTGAGATCTAGCACATTAATTTTTAGAATTGTTCGAAAAATCAGAAAATGGGCCGAAAAATGTATCACTTTAGAAATTTCTAGGGGAAATCGGCTAGAAACTACATATATATATATATATATATATATATATATATATATAGATAGATAGATAGATAGATAGATAGGTAGGTAGATATATATAGATAGATAGATATAAACATGTTTAAGCCACAGAAAATAAATTTAAGTTATATCATGAATTTTGCAATTTTGTCTTCATGCAATTTACTTCAAAAACTTCCTCAACATACTAAATGGTCATTAATGTTTGAATTTTCAATCAAATGAAATTGAAATTGACATCGAATCAATAGGTGAAAGACAAAAAATATGAAACAGATGGATAAAAAGTAAAACTTGAAATTAGACCAACTCATAAAATTAACTAAAAAATACAATATTAATCTTTTCATTATTTATTCATCACTGTCAATAATTGTAGAAAAAGTTATCATCAATAATATTCTCCCACGTTTCTGTATTTTTCATGTTGACAATATCATAAACTATATCTCAGTACGTATAGTGAATCGAACATTAATAATTGAAAGAGATAATTACTGTTTGCAATTCCAACTATGCGAGTTTTGCACTTTACAATCTAAATTTTTTCGTGTTATCAATTACCACTCGATTTATGCGTTTTTTTGCAGGTTGCAACCTAAGTATTTCTGATCAAAAACCGTCACCGGACTACCGACACGTGAGATGCTCGTGTTGTGAGTAAGGATGTTTTGGCCATTTCTTATTATTTTTTTCTTTTTTCTTTTTGTCCCTCCCCCATCATCTTCTTCACGGCCACCACCCCCCCTACTCGAAAATCTTAAAGGTTATGCTCTATTTATATCAAAATACCTAGAACAACACTTTAAAATAAATCCATCCAAGTTAGAGAATTCAATCGCACAATCAAGCTAAATTAGATCCACATCTCCAACAAATATATACATATATTCAATGGGTAAAATTTATTTTTATCCTTGAAATTTGATTCCAATCATAGGCCTTATGTTTTCAATTGACTACCTAGCTCAATTTCGTCCCTCTTCCCCTTCTTCGGTGACTTCTCCCTCCAGATTATAGGGCTTTTTAGTAATTTGATACCCTTACAATAATTAAATAAATTATCAGGAAATCTTTCCTTTTTTTTATTTTTTTTACAAATTATATGCTAGAAAATCTAAATAGTCCATGCATTTAAGAAATCTTAACCATATCCACTTGTGTGAAGATATTGACTTGAAAATCAACAACATATTTAGTTTCTAAAACCATTCTTGAATGTTTTATATGAACGTCATAAAGAAAAAAAATCCCTTTTATGTGTAGAGAAAAAATTGATTTAGGTTCTGGATTCTTACCTGAAAAAGTTCGTTTTTCTACTCATTTTTTTTCTTTTTTAATAGAACCCGTACATAGTGGTAGGAGTCAAGGTATTCGGACAACTTGGTTTAGTTTGTAGAATGTAGATGGCAGGGAAAAAAAAAACGAAAATAAGACCATGGTGTGATATTGTGCATATTGGTGGTTTTTTTATTAAGATATTGTGCATATTGGATGGAAGAAACAAGGCCATTTCTTATCGTGTTTCAATTATCTTCTAATTTTCAGTTCTTTGATTCAATTTCTTCTATTAATTGTACTAATTCACTGGAGCAACCTCTACCAATATTATTATATTTCAGAAGTTGAATACCCAAAAAAGCTATCTATAAATTCCCATATATGCAGCTTTTTCCAAATTATCCAAAGTGCCAAACAAGTTACTGGAGCTTCCAATTGACGCTCCTAGATTTGGCATTAGAAGCAAAAATTGAGGTAATCCAAGTTTGCATCCATGAAGAAATATGTATTTGTTACAAAAAAAAAAGTCCAATTACCTATTTAATCATAAAAATGAACTTTATTGATGATAACAAAAAAAGTTAGAATAATCGAAAAAATGGGATTTGAATGAGAATGTGATTAAGTGTGTGCTTAACAATGTATTTAACGCAATAAGGCTGCGCAATTTTGGTCTAGTGACATTTTGCGTCACTTTGTTCAAGAATATTATTAGCATTAAAACATTTCACTTTAAATTTGAGGACTATTTTGCTTTTATTTTTAAACCCAAGGATGAGTTTGATTTTTCTCATGTGAATAGAAATAATGTTATCTTGGTCAATTTACATTTTATTGCTAGAAATACTTATTCAAGGATGGACAAAAGGATGAAATTAATTAAAGTAAATTAAAAATATAGGAATTATTTTGTGATTGAAATTAAACCGCGGGAACTCAAATAAATTTTACCCTATACTTTAGGGGTTTGTTCCTAGCAATCTCCTTCTTTAGCCCCAATTATTTGTGTGTCTATATATATATATATGTGTGTGTGTGTGTATTACTTTCACCAAATTCTCAGGACAAGAAAATATTGCATCCATGTATGTACTGGTGAAATATCAAATCAAGAATCAAGATGCAATATGTTTCTTAGGGAAGCAATTGGTGTTGTCCAATATTTCACTAGAAATTTGTCAAACTAATACCTCCCAAATGTCAAAATTAATCATACTTAGTTGAAAAAGGCCATTAATAGTCAAGTTTGTTCAAATATTTAAATGAATTATAGAGTCCTTAGTTATGTTCTAACCAACGTGGTCATAAAGCCACCACCCCTTTTCCAAAAAAGCCGAAGAAGATACATATGAACAAAGGGAATTATCAACTATTTTTCTTGTTGTTCCTTTTTTTCCCCCTTCTAATTCGATATATTCATATTGCACATTCATCAGATTCAAAAAAGTCGAACTTTTGATTTATTTATCGAGAAATTTCCACCTTACTATTAAAGCAATGTCTCATTGACAATTTATGTCACATTTAGAGTCCGTTTGGATTGGCTCTTTTTAGGAAAAAAATACTTATTTTTTGAAAAAAAACACTTCATATAATAAAGATTGTGCTTAGATGGACTTTTTTTTTAAAAAAGTAGAAGCCATAAAAAAAGCCTAAAAAACTTTTTTCTAAAAGCTACTCCAGAATAGCTTCAAATTAAAACACATTTTAAAGCACTTTTAACTATTGTATTCAAACACAAAACTGTTTGGCTTAAAAAAAAAAACTCTACCAGAAAAAGGGGGTGTTTTGAAAAACTTAAAAAAAACAACTTCAAAAAAGTTACTTTAAGTATTTGGTTTTGTAACTTCTGCTTAAATTAAGTTGAAAAAAAGTAAAAGCTAAGAAGTTGGGAGGAAGCTGCTTCGAGCAGCTTAAAAGTGCTTCTTGGTATTTTTGTAAATAAATTGAACCTTGTTAACTGTTTTCTACCAAATTTTGATTATTTTTCATTTTTATTTCCAAATACTCCATACTTTTACTATCAACTTTTAACTTTTATTTTCAAATATTACCAACTTTTACTATTCAACTTTTTCAATAACTTCAACTTCTTAAAAAGCAAAAACAATTCCAAACACCCTCAAAGCACCATCCGAGAAGTACTTTTTTCTTAAACCCATCCAAACGAACCCATAATCACCATGAGTTTAAGATTTATTTAGATAGAATATGATGCCACTACAAGAGAACAAAATTGTAGAGACGAAAATTCAGAGTAGTAAATGGGTTAGTTTAAAATTTTTCAATATGGACAAATTTATAGATGAATGGTAAATCCACTTCAATTAAATTACAAACGAGAGAGGGATAATTTATGGATATTGTTAAATTCCATCTTAATTTAATAAATAAAATCATAAAAAGAACAACGTGCAACCAAATAAAGACAGATTTAGCCCTAGATTCTGAAATCGGATAGTTTAATCTTTGATCTCAAATTATTGTCTTTTTTCAATTTTTTGTCTAATAAATGTGAGGCCAAAAATTTTATGTCCTTGAATTAAATAATATTAATTAAAATTTAATTTAAGTCGATTGCTACTGTCGATTGTTTAAGTTAGTTTTGTTGAGTAACAATATCTTCCATTGTGAGAACCCTTGCCATCGACCCACCACACTACTGCCACCAATCCACAACCATGGTTGTGTGGCGGTGGCGGTGGAGGTCGCGGCAGGAACCCATTCCACGGGCCAACTCTTCTAGTTTAATTGCTTAATGATCAAAATGTAGAAATTATACACACATATATATATATATATATATATATAAATACATTATGTATGATAGCAATAATGGACCCAAAAGACAATGAAAAATGTCCCACCATCCAAGTGGGGGGCTAATGGAACCATGTGCCATCATATGGTAGTTGGCCCTTATCCAGCCCCACAGAGCTCTCTTTTTCAATCTCCAAAACCCATACCCCCATGAAAATGAAAGATTAAGACATACCTGTGTAATTTGATCATCACAATTTTTATTTAATTATATATGTACTCATTATTTTATTTTTAAAGGTATTTTAAAACAAAAAACATCATTCCTAAAATAATCGAAGTAACTCGCAGCCACTGTCTTCTGAAACAATATGTCGATAACATAAGAAAATACATAAAACTTACGCAGATCAAAGCTTCTGTTCTATTTTTTTCGTACTGCATATCTTACACGTACATAGTGCAATGCAAACTAATTGATATATATTATTAAATTAAATAAAAAAAATTAGAATAAGAGATATGAGACCCTTGTTTGAAATTTGCCCAAGAAATGATTAATCATCCACATAATTTTGAGGTGAAAGGAATATATGATATGTACATAATAAATAAGAATCAAGACATTAACGATTGATTCTCAAGTCTCCTCTCACCTCCCATTTTCAATCTTATCCGTCCCTCTAATGTTCTTCACTCTCTCTCTCTCTCTCTCTCTCACACACACACACACACACTCACGCACGCGCGCATAACAGTGGTACTACAGGTACTACTATTTGTCAGAAAGAGAGATCATGTGTCAGAAGCCCCCTTGTAAGAAAAGAAGGTCCCTTTTGTGTCAAGTACAAAAAATCTTTCTATATATATAGCACAATCCCCAAAACATAGCTCCATAAACTCTCAAAACCCTAAATTTCTCTCCATAATTTCATCAAGTATACTCTCTTGATCTTCTTCATTCAAATCATGAGGAACCCCAAGAACTCATCACTTGTGAACCCTAACTACATCAAAACCAGGCTCGCCGCTCGGTTTCTTCGATCCATGAAGAAGCTCAGCAAGAAAGAACCCTCTTCACCTTCTGTGTCCGAAAAATACCGGCGATACCATTTGATCCGAGCTGCAGCCTATGCATCCATGGCTGCCGCAGTGGGGCCGAGGAGGGCCTGGAGCCGGGCCGTGCTTAGGAAGATCAAAAATCGCAAGCTGGTGATTAGCCAGAAACCGGGCTATCCTCATACAAGAGGAAACCCTAGAAACAACCTAGGAGTCGGGCATGGGCATGGGCATGAGAACGATCTCCGGGAGCTCGTCCCGGGCGGGGAGGGCATGGATTTCTCTAGGTTGTTGAATGAAACAGGTCATTACATAAAGTGCCTCAGAGCCCAGGTAGAGCTCATGAGAAAGATTGTTGATTTTACTTCAATATGAGCTAGATATAAGAATGTTATATATATATATATATATATATAGACATATCTATATATGTGTATATATGTATATTCTGCAGGGACAGAGTGAAGAGGACTACTGAAGGTATTAATTAGTCGCCGCTCAAATGGGGGGTGTTAATGAAGTTTATATGTAAATTAAGTAGAATGTAATAATTTAGGGTTGCTTTAATAAAATATTAATGCCTCAACTGTATTTCTATATGAGTCAAAATATTGATTTTGACTTTTAAAAATTAAATTTCTAACTTCGTTTTTTTTATCTGTTTTGTGTATATTAATTATATTTAATTGAGAAATAGATGGTTTGTTAATCAATTTACTCTACCAATTAAAGAGATGAATTTTTATTTTTTTTAACTTAAGTCTATATGCTAGAGTTCAAACTTCATTTTATTTTTTTGCCTATTTTGATTTTTTGATGTTTCATTTCGGGTTTGAATAAGTATTTCATGACTCGAAAACCTCCTCTCCAAATAATAAAGCAAAGGAGATATATATATGTGTGTGTGTGGAGAGAGAGAGAGAGAGAGAGAGAGAGAGAGAGAGAATACTTCGCTTTGAGGTAAAGTTACCACATATGGAGAGAAAATTGCGTGCTACTTTCATGTATATCACTGGTAAGTGCTTCATTTTAAATTGTTTTTTAGTTCTCTTTAATTTAAAAGTATTAGTTTATACATATACATATATATATATATATATATATATATGCGTGTGTGTGAGTGTGGGTGTGTGTGTGGGTGTGCATAAATATGCGTGCGAGTGTTTTTTCAGTTTCGAAAGTTCCCAGTTCAGATATATTTTTGAGAATGATTCACACAAACATGCATTTATGAAGATGGAGCCAAAAGTCTAGCTAGACAAGATTACATGTAAATTATACTTTTTAATCTAAAAATCCATGTCATCGAATTTTAATTCTAAACGTAAAATCTATTTTTTTGTATTTGATACAAGTTTGCTCTATTTACTTATTTTCACGTAAAAATAAATTTTGTAGAAAATTAGTTATGAATCTTTTCATATCATTATTTTAAAAATTGAAATTACTTCAATTATAATTTTTATATCTAAAAATCCAAAATAAGAAAAAGGTTTAATTATAATATATATATATATATATATATATATATTGATAAAAACTTAATTTAAAGAACCTAAACAATATTCTTTTATAAAAATAAATTCATTATTTTTGTTTAATCTAAGCGTGGGGTTATTTAATCAAAAAATTAACTGTTGAATAAATGAAAATTTGATGGAATGGGTCTTTGGGATACATAGAAAAATTATTTTATGAGTATTTTGGATATATATATATATATACACATATATAGATTTTTTAAAAGAAATTTTCGTATTATATCATGTAGCTAAATGTGTATTTTTGTTGCCTCTTTACGGCAGTTACTTCCCATGATTTGTTAGCATATAGTATTGTTGGCTAAATTGCCCGAAATGCTGCAAAATAATCAAGACCTTTACATAACATAAAAATTACATAGGGTAAATTTCAATCCTTTGTTTTTTCTTTATATTTACTTAGTCAATTGGGCACACGACTTGATTCGTGCGTAAAATACAACATATCTAATTTTAATTATATATTTAAATTTTGATAAATTCAATTATAATTATTTATTAATTTTTACATGAATAATAATTTATTAGAGTTTATTAAATTTAAGAAAAGTGAAAACGCAAGAAAAAAATAAAATAAGATAAAAATATTTGATTGAAAGATAATAACATAAGAGAATTAAAAATTGTTTGATAATATAACATGAGATGGAAAAGAGAGATTAAAAACGTAAATAAAAAGAAGCATGTAGTAGAGGAAATAAGAGAGAGAGAGAGAGAGAGAGAGAGAGAGAGAGAGTTAAAAAAAATAAAAAATAAAAACTGGCAAACTAAAAAATTTGAGAGACTAAGAAAATTATTAAAAAAGTCTCTTTCTTTATATAATAGTGTAGATAGTATAGATAATGTTGTATGATTTGGCTACGCATTCATTCACTTTAAAGTTGAGATGAACAATGGGCAAATATACATTATTTTGACTTGTAATTAGTGCGCACGCACACACACACACACATACATATATATATGTACTCTTTAGATATCCCGAGTCTTGTGATGTATATTAGCTTATTATCTGTTACTTTAATGGAAATTTCACTTTAGTTTTGCCCAAAATTCATTGGCTTGAACAAAATATAGGGAGTATAATGACTAGAGTTTGAATCCTAACAGATATGCGTATGTAGGTTATAATGTATTATCAAAAAAAAGAACAAAATCCCGGGGTTTCAACGCAACCACCCCCAGCCCCTCAAAAAGAAAAATAATAAATAAATAAAACAAAATGAAAAATAGAAATGTAAAAGATCAAGAAATCGAACTAAAATTGTTATGAAGAAATCGAACTAAAATTGTTATGTTAGCACTTTCCAGCGAAATTGGACTAAATTGTAATTTTTTAAATTAAAAGACCAAAATTAAAATTATGATTTTTGAAGGACAAAAACTCGAATTGGCAATATTTAACGGACGAAAATACTGTTTTTTCCCCAAAATTTTTTAGTTTCCAACCGATTGCAGCTGAATCGAACTTCTTAGACAATTTTTGACTTTCCTCGCAAATTAATACTGGAAGTGTTTGTTATTGAGGCAACAAATGATGAACTAAATTTATAACAAAAATGAATGCGATACAAAATTTGAAAAATATATTTCTACTATTTACAACTTCCCATAGCACAAGTTTGCCCGCACAATGTGGAAAGTTTGGCATGGAGGGAGTCATGGCTATATATATATATATATATCAACTTCAATGATTAGGAAAGAACATACCAAATGGAATGGATAGCTTCAACCCAGCTATGTACTATACTTCCATGTTTCTCCTTAAATGCAGGTGATTTTACCTAGAGTCTCTCTCTCTCTCTCTCTCTCTCTCTATATATATATATATATATATATATATATATCCATGTGAGAGAAGGAAATATATATATATAATTTTTTTTTGTGGTTAATAATTTGGCAAGATAATCATTCGCGTGGAAAGTAACATGACAAATTGAGTTTTACTGAAAGATTAACGATTCATATAAATCACCTAACAAAAAATGTCTCGAATAAATTCAACGAGCAATTAATAAATAATTCTGTTATACAAAAAAAAAAAAAAAAGTCATTATCATACCCTTTTCGTACGAATCATACAATTTTACCATTTCATAGACTAAAATGGTTATCAATTGTGTTTTAATTAAAATTGAAACGATTGAAAAAGAAATATGAGTTAATATGTATTAATCTAAGATCGAAAAAAAAAAAAAAAAAAACTGATGACCACATCTCAAGTTATGATGTATAAGTTGTCCCGTACTTATATATTTAGCGGAAATTCTTCTATGGATTAGGTTTTGTATTCTAAACATGCACTCAATGGTTGTGATTTATTTAACATATATTAAAATAAAAATAAGAATTTTAATTTTATGCTATTCAAATTTTTAAACATATGATTAGATTATATCTCATACTCTAATTTCTACACGTATCGAGTGTGCCTCACCCGTTAATAGTAATTAATTACTATGGACGAAACTAAATTAATCTGTCATATTAAGATTAATTTATGATTTTGTAACTCCTCTCGTAAAAATTTTAACAAACACCTTAAAGAAATCAAATAAAGCCACTCTTAATTCGAACCCATTCCCCGTCCAAAATACACATTTGGATCTTCAATTCCTTTATACTATGTTTGGAACAATGATTTTGGTGAGGACAAGTGGAAGAAAAATAGAAAGGATAAAAAATGAAAGCATGAAGTATTTTCATTTAAAGAAAAGAAAAAAAATTTCGTCCTATTTTTCTTACTAAAATCCAAGAACCAAATGGAGGGTTGAACTTTTGCAAAACAGAATCCCATTTTTTTCTAAGACAATAACAAATTAAAAATCAACATTTACAAGAAAAAAAATCGTAGAAATAAAAGCATATATAAAGAATATTACAAATTAGAGAAATATATGTAACAAAATGGGCATTTGGTCTAGTGGTATGATTCTCGCTTAGGGTGCGAGAGGTCCCGAGTTCAATTCTCGGAATGCCCCATCTTTTTCACCATTTTTTATCCCCCTTTTTTTTTTTTTTTTTTTTTCTAAATCTATTCTTATTATTTATTTATTTATTAATGGTTCTTTGTATCTTCATCATATCTGCAAACAGAAGAATCTGCAGAAAAATAACTGCCTAACTTATAGTAGGAAAATGGGTTATTACTAATTTAATCATATTTTTTTTAATCTCATACATGACTGGGACAAATATGAGTGACTATAAATTGAGAAAATTAATATCATTTTTGGTATTATAAGCATAAGTCAATTTGAATTTGATTTGAAATTGTTGTCAATGTTAGTGCCATAACTTTCAATTGGAACTCCCGATCCCAACTTCTATCAATCTTTTAACGGAAAAACCAGGTGCAATTCAATAGCCTATTTTGAACACTTTGTTGTGTCACTACAATAATTATAGTTAAATTTTGGCATAATTTATTGAGACATTTTTAATGAGGTGCCACAATAGATGTATAAATGTAGCACATTTAAAAAATGTCACAAAAATTTGTCAAATTAAATCATTTTTGGGTAGTGAATTACAAGTATCCCCATGAGATATGTATGTGTTAACAAAACAAAATTCATAATATAGTTGCGACTTGTATTTCTTTTGTTTTCGGTGTGACTTTGAAATGTGATTTGCATGCTCTTAACAAATTCAAGACGTACAAATTACATATAAAATCAATTTCAATAATAATAATAGAAAAAAGGAGTAGTGACAACATCAGATTATAAATGATGATACCCAGTAGTAGTTGTGGCGATATAAAGTAAAATTATTTCGCAAAAATTGGTGGAATAACAAAATTAATTAAAAAAATTTGCCCAGAAAGATGAAGCGCATCTCTTGGTAATACCAAGAAACCTACTCATCTATCTACAAACTAGATTCTGTACATAGAGAAAAAGAAGTGCAGATGTTGCAGAAAATCAAGAAAGCTTTACAGATTACCCATCAAAAAAACGAAAGCTTTACAAATGACTCTCTTCTTCTCCCTCCGTAACATTTTTTTTCATCTCCTGCAACCCTCTACCTACACAAACACACTAACCTCTACACGAACACGTATCTCTAATATATCAGTTACTCTACTCCTATACGTGCTGAATTATACTAATCACATTTCCAGAGAGAGAGAGAGAGAGGAAACTCGGTTTGTTAAGCATTGACCTTCGAACCGGCTCGTGGTATTAGAAGGGAAGGTAAGTCTCTGATTCTATGTCCGCTGCCCCAGAAAGAAGCAAGACAAAGGCCCATGGTGGCCATGGCGACAACCGAGCAAGCAGGGGGGACGGCTTGTGTGGTGCCGAGAAATTGAGTAGCAAGAAGGCCTGCTAGTGTCGAGCTTTGCATTCCTGTGCATAATGAAATTGTCCTGCAAACTTCTTCTTTGAACCTGTCTCAACACCGGGGGAGCGTTAGATTTTCTTTATCGTATCTATATGGTTCAAGTGTGCGCATATGCTGGAAAAATAACTTCTTTTTTTTCATGTAAAAGATAAGAGGGTAAACTTAACTGAACGTACTTGTAACCGTGTGATCGCGCAAATTTCTTCACTTAGTTTCGAAATTATAAATATTCCGTTTTTGTAATTGACATTTAATCAAAATTGAAAGAAGTTTGAAGATAAATTTGGATAGCATCATTCGCATGCGCACGAACAAGCTTAGTAGAACTTGAGTTACAACATTATTTATGTAATTTTGAAATAAGATACAACGGAGTTATGTGTAATTTTGAAACCTGGGTATATATATACATATGTGTGCGTGTGTTATCTCTTCACTTCAAGAAATCAAGATCAAAAGATACTTGCCTTAGAGGTTGAATTTTGGAGATCCAATAACCCAACATAAATGCCACTGCGTGAAACGATAATACGGGTGCGATCAATCTCAGGCCCTCCGCAGAAAGGATTTGGGTCCGATTTATAGCAAGAGGGCTTCCAATACACAACGAAGTACAAATCATCGCAAAAAATGGCATGATAGGTTGTAGAACAGAGACAACTGGTTTGGCGTAAGTGTTTAGCAGCAAGCCAAGACCGACCGGAGCAAGAACCACCTAAAGAAAGCAATAGCATTAGCAAAGTAATTCGAGAAAAAGAAGTAGGCTCCCCCAGACTTATTTTTGAGACATCTCATAAAATATCTTTTTTGGTCATTATTAAACTAAAAAGAGCTTATACATTATTTCCAACGATAGGACATGCTAACGATACCTGCAAAATTGATTTTGACATAGCGACAGAATCAACCGGAACGACAGAGCCGATGAGAAGGCCCGTCAAAAGAGGAGTAACAAGAACTGAGGCGATGGTAGACGAGCTGGTCAAGAGAATGCTCACGGCCACATCCCCTCTGCTCAAGAAACTGGCATAGCTAGACAATTGAGCCCCAGCAACACACGATGTAAGAACAAAACCGGCATAGAACATCTGAGATATCCCAAAGGCCCGTGCCACTAACACCCCGAGTGCTGGTTTCAATACATACTGTGCAATAAATCCTATTGACAATGGCAAAGGTCTGCAACACAAAATAAGGAAATAAATAAAGGGATAACAACATTTTGCCATCCGAAGTATGACCATTCTTACACTTTACCAACCAAACTTTTTTCGTTCACATTTTACCTCCTCGACTCCATGTTGTTTTTAAACATTACCACCTCATGCCTTCTCTTTCTGTAAAAATATTTAGCAAAGAACCCAAGAAAAAACAAACATAATGTATTCTAAAGCAACTAGATAAACCCAAAAACGCATAAAAGCCCATCATGTGTGATTTTTGGTTTTTTTTTTTTTGGCAATTATGTCCACTAAAAATAGGCCTTCAAGTGGTAACATGTAAAATTCATGAAGAAGTTAAGGAGGTAAAGCGGGAAAAAAATATAGTTTAGTTGGAAAAGTGTAAAAACGGCTATAGTTCGGATGGCAGAAGATTTTATCCCGTCAATAACACTAACTTGATAAAAAAACAATTTCGCAAAGCTGAAAAAAACGAATAATAGAAGGGAGAAAAAAGTCGAAAACCTCTTAAATGCTAGAGCGAAATCATCAATCGAAAGCTTGATTCCAATAGACAACATAATGCCACCAAGTGCAGGAGCATACATTTCTTTTGACACCCTGCAGGTTCCTCTATCATTTACAAAACAGAGGAAATATACACATCTTAAGAAAGCACTAAGCATATTTAACACCGATAACAAGAATGCTTAAGCCATCACAAATATAACAATATTTTAATTAGTGGACTGTTTATGCCTCCATTCAGTCAAATTTTCAGTAATAAGGAATAACTATTGTCTATGGACACATTTGATACTGTATTACAAGATGCTAAGTCCCTTGAGTTAGTAGGTTCCACATTTTAAGCATTTGGTAAGTGCATTTATTTTGGAATAAAAGTTCTTTTAATTGAAATCCACAAAACTCACTTCACAGATGAAATCCACGAAAACTCACCTCACAGGTGACCATGTTACGGCATTTGACATTCGAGTCGAATTTCAAACCACACAGCTCATAAGACAAATCCAACACCAAATCAAACATGTTTATAAATGTGGTTTCATGGGGTGTAAACCACATATAAGATTCAACCATACACATCCTATATAAGTTATTATAAACCGGCACAAACAAGCTTTGTCAGTAAAATAATGAAGTGCACTTATTTTTTCCTAAAAAAATACAAAGTTGCAAGAATATAACCTGAAGACTGAATATCACATGCACACACTAAATCTTAGTCCAGTAACTGGCATATGAACCAAGAAACAACAACAAAAAAGACTGCAAATTTCAACCAAAAGTATAACAAGAATCAAAATTCACAGCATAGGAAACTCCGCCCGAGCAAAAACAAAACACACACACACACACACGCATACATATATATATATATATATATATATATTCTAATAATAAATGCAATTGAATATACAAATCCCACTTACCAAGTAAAAGTAGAAGGTTTTGTAAGGGCAGCTACGGCCGTGAGCGCCACCACAAACGGAAGCAGAGCCGATAGCACTTGCGAAGAATCAGATTTGGCTTCAGTTTCAACAGCAATCTTAGGGCCAACACCAAACGAAAGCAGCGAAAAATTTCCCTCTCTTTTGTGCAGCCCAACTTTACCTATGAAGGGCAACGAAGTTGAGCATGCGGCGGCGGACAAAGAGCCCCCATTGAAATGCTTGGTGTTCTTCGAAAACCCTTTTCGAATTGGAGAGAAATAATGGTTCTTTAGAGTGATGGAGATTGAATTGTTGGGATGGAAAAACAGAGTCTTGGGAGTGGTTTGAAGGGATAGGCATGGAAATGGTGACATTATTAAGAGGGTTTTTTGTGGGTTCGCTCGCCGGAGGGATCTGGGGCTTTTCCGGCGAGAGACGGCGGTGGTGGAGGAGGGAAAGGCGATAAGAAAATGAGAGGATCGTTTTTTTTTTTTGTTGGAGAGGATAGTTTCGTTTAGTTCGTTCTTGACTTTTTTACGTGAACTCAATAATTTAATGGAGAAAAGGAAATAGTGTTTGGTTATCTGTCGTGCAGGACAGGGCTTGTTTTGGAATAGAGTTCCTTATAAATACTAGTGAAATTGGTGTAATATAATATATAGGGATAAATATTTTTTATCCTCCAAATTTTTCATATTTTTAGACTTTATTATATAATTTTTTATTTTTATTTTTTGTCATTTAAACTTTATATTTTTTATATATTACTATCTAAGGGTATTTTTTCGATAGAATATTTCGTCGGAATTTCATCACATACATGTCACGTGACTTTAAGTAAGGGCAAATAAGTTATTTTACATAGGATAAATATTTTTAACTCTCTAAACTTTTTCCGTTTTGAGACTTTACCATATAAACTTTTTTGTTTTTTATCATTTGCCATCTGAACTTTATATTTTTTACATATTACTATCTAAGGGCATTCACATATATGTCATGTGACTTTAACCAGCTAAAATGACGCATTTGCCCTTAGCTCCACTGAAAAATATAATATGTAAAAAAATGCAATGTTCAGATGACAAATGGCAAAAAAACAAAAAAAAATTATATGGTAAAGTCCAAAAACATAAAATGTTTGGAGAGTAAAAAATATTTATCCCTAATATATATATATATATAATCAATTCAAAATACTCAATAAATATCAATCAAAGTACCCTATAGACATTAATTAGAATGTCATACACGCACCCACGAAAAAAAGAAAGAGATGCCTATAAATGTAAATGGAATACCCTATAAATATCATCCAGGAAGCCATACACGCATGCAACACACACACTCACCAAAAAAAAAAGAAAAAGGGCAATAGGGTTCAAACACAAGACTTTAATGATATCAGTTCGAACCTTCACCATTGGGATTGATTACAACCCCAGGGATTGATTACAACTCCAATAGCAAATATATCTATATCTATACTATTATATATTTGAATGTCGAAGGGGTCTTTTGACTAAAATATGTAATTTTGATCAAAATATGGATTCTTATAATTTTGAATTGTTTTTAATTATTTATGATAAATTATTTGATTAGTCTGCATTATATGTTAATTTTCTTTACTGTATATCTTAATCATTTAAGTTCAACAACTATTTATGTTTAATGATTTTTTAATTCTCTATAAACTCTCTCTCACCAACATAAAACAATAATGTAAAAGCAGAATAAGTAATAACTTCAAATAATTACATAATATATACTATTATATATTTGAAGGATGTCATTTGACCAAAATGTGTAATTTTAACCAAATTCTTAATTCTTAAAATTTTGAATTACTTTAAATTGTTTAGGATGAATTATTTAATTGGTTTGCATTAAATGTTAATTTTCTTTATTCTCTATTATAATCATTCAAATCTACCAATTATCCAACACAAAGCAATAATGTAAAAATAGAATAAGTAATAATTTCAAATAATTATATAATATATATATATAGAGAGAGAGAGAGAGATAAAAAAAATAATTGAAATATTATTATGTATTTTAAAAGATGAAAAGAATTAAAATGTGGACACAATATTAACATTACATGAAAATTTTACTACCTAACTTCTCTTTGTACATAGTTGTATATTTGTCTTCAAATTTTATTGGGTATTAGATTGTCAACATATCTAATTTATCTATTATTCTTTTTTTTATATAAAATTTTATTAATTTTTTTTATTAATTCCTTTTGGATTTTATTATTTTACTTTGTGGTTTATTATATACAAAAAAATTTACATGTACATTATATATTATCGTAAATACAAGCCAATATGTTTAGTGTTCTTACAATATTTATAAAATTGTTAAATATGATGGATTATTCTTAATTGTTGATATTGATATATTTTTTTATCCAATAATTGTATCAATTGATTGGACTTCTCATTTTTTGTTTTGTTGTTTTTTATCATGTTTCAAAATGTTTTTCTTAACGAAAATCTAAGATTGAATATAGACACAACACTAATTTTTTTTTATTTTTCATCTTAATGTTGCTTTACTTGTCCTTATTAATTAGCTTTGCACCTCCCCAGACTAGGCTAGTCTCCCAAGAATACTAATGTCACACTTTCATAATGTGCCAAAGGCCAAAAAATTTTTTTACAGGAAATCGAGCTTGGTCCAAGTTCAATATAATTTAAGTGATTCATAGTTATTCTAAGTAACGTTTAAATACATAACATACTTGAAACTTTATCATATTTTAAGAAGTATTTAGTACTTGTTCTTTAATTAGAGAGCTTATACACTCTAAATATTTTCTTTAAAAAAAAAACTTAGCTGCTCTGAGGCCTCTTAATTTAATTTTAAAATAGGTTATAAATTATTTAATTTAAAATAATAAAATTATATAACCGTCACTAATTATTATTTAATGTCACATTTCTACCCTCTTGAAGATTTACACAAAATAAATACGATTTTATTCATGTTTTGTCATTATTTTTAATGACAAAACACCCTCATACACTGCACACAAGATATTTTATTTTAAATTATATTTCATCTCTTATTTCAATATATGGATATACGCCAAATGTAAAAATATGAGTGTGATATGAACGTAAGTTATGAAATAAGTAAGTAATTCAACACCATACTAAGGCATCATATATTTCATATGTCATGCTAATGGCCTTCAATTGTGACCACCATAAGGTCCATAACCATAGACAAAAATTTGAGAATCAATACATTGTAGTTGTATAAATAAACATTTTAATTATATACACACAAAAATTGAATGAAAAGGATAAATTAGAGTAGTAATATAGATAAATGGGATCATTAATATAGTGGTCTAATAATGTCTAAATTTATCACCTTATTTATACTACAGCATGATAAATTGACGGCAACTTTTTAATAAATAATATCTTGTCCGATAAGGGATTAGATTTAATTTATTCTTTGATTCGTGGACCTATAAATAATTAGTTAATTACCTATAACATTGTTTCTAGAATATTCTTTACATACAGTGAATTTGACGATTTTGTCTTCTTTCCATTAGATTGCATGGTTCATGCTACTTCTCGATGATATTTTGGTGCTTTTTAATTAGTCATATATCATTAAATTATAAAAGTTTTTTTTGCCCATCATTGTTCCCCACAAAGATATTATTAAAAACAATAGGGTCATCTCAATGTTCTTCATGATCGAAAGTGAAATTTTAAAATGAATTCTTTGATTTACCATTAATTTAAATATATAATGTATTTTTAAAAAGATAATTTTTAGGGCGAATTATGTTTATCTCTCCTGAGATATACCCTATTTACAAAAAATATTCCAACATATGAGAAATTACAATTACCCCCCTAAATTGAGGGGATAATTACAAATTACACCTATCACCAGAAAAAAATCATTGAACTTTCAAAATTACCCTTCTGGAAGCAATAATAAAATTTGACCATATTGAAATGACTATTTTTGCTCTTGAGGGGTTTTTTTTGTTATATTATACATATTTAATTTTAAAAATATTATACATATTTAAATATTTTTTTAAAAAAAATTAAATCTTTTATATGATATATTCAAATAGTCATATATATAATTATGATATGTAAATTATATTTAATAAATACAAAATACGTAAAAATATCTTATAATATTATAAATTTTGTTTTTATAAATATAAAAAATTATAATACATATCATGTATAATTAAATAAAATATTTTTCCTCCTTTTTTCCCCCTTTTCCCTTTTCCCTTTTTCCTTTTTTCCCCCTTTTTTCTTCTCCAAGGGGTGTTTTTTTGTAAATAGGATACACCTCAGGGGAGGTAAACATAATTCGTCCTACTTTTTATTAACAAAAATTGAAGTGGAAATTTGAATAATTAATATTTATTCTTTCAATAGACTTTGCACCAAAAACTTCTTATTTTAACTACTTTCAATGTTCTTTTTACTTTCAAGTATTTGCTTTTTTTTTTAGGTTTTAAATGTTTGTGAAAGAGCTTGAATCTTGGAATTTTGAGGCTAAAGTTATTTATAATTACAAGATCCATTTAACAATCTAAATAACTTTATTTTGTTTATTCATAATATTCGATTTACTAGAAAATGTCTAATATTAAATTAATTTGGTTAGTTTTTTTCATTACACTCAATTATATAGCTTTAATTGGCCCAAGAAAAAAAAATAAAAATACGATGAAATTTGATTTTTCATACTTTCTGTAGTCGCTTAAATTAATACAGAAAATTTATATAGTGCTACAATATGTAGAACTAAATAACCCATATTTGTCCTTTTCAATTATTAATTAATTCATCACATCATGATTCTGTGAGGTCATTTTCTTTATATGTCCATATTACATGGCTTTCAATTTCCGCAGACTTGGCTATCCTCCCAACAAAATTGCCACGCTTTGATAAAGTTCTACAGACAAAAAAATTACAGGGAATCGAGCTTTCTCTTTTTATCAAATTGGGTACGTGAAAGAAAAATAAGAAAGTCCCAGAAAATACACGATTGTCTAGTAGAAGATTTGTATCAATACCGTTATACCGCTGTAAGAAAAAGTAATATTTGTAACAAAATATAAATATAATAATATAAAAATTATCATAAATAATTATATTAAGTGACAATATATTTTATTTTATCATTATTTAAATTTCTTTAGTGATTATAGTTTTTATCTTGTCATAATATTCATTTAACGGTAACAAGAATTCATATTTTAGTGAAAATTAGTAATAATTAGTGATGCACCTATAGTGATAACTTAATGACAAAACAAAATTTGACATCAAAATTTTGTGACAAGATTCTATTGTTAATGAGTTCAAACAATACGTGTGTCACTAATTATCAATTTTGCACTATATTGACGTTTTTTTACACTGTATTATCACCATTGATATTGTGTAAATAATTTATTGTAACAATATAATTTTATTATCACCAAATATATATAATTAATAATAATTAGGCAGTGTTATATTGTCATCAATTCACTCATTTTCTCGTAATATATAGGCAGTGTCATAACGACAAGTAATGATAATCACATAATAGGGTGTTTCTTTAAGTTCAAATAGTTTAGAATATTTTAAATTTGTATAATTTTTGAAGGCGTTTGATATATATATATATATATAATATGCGTGTATGTATATATATATTTTTTAATAAGAGAACTTATAAGTTACAGATATCTCCTTAAGAAAAACAATAATCATGTATATTTTTTCAAACTACGTATATATATTGTTTAAACAATAATATGTTATAGATATCATTAATCATTGCTCAATTTCACATTCCTATTTATTCTCTTAAGAAAATATTTCGAGCAAACTACTTCTATACCTCTTGAAATTTAGTATAATTATCTATTAATCCTTTTTATTTTAAAAATTATAAACACCTCCTCCTTAGATATTTATTAGTTTAACAAAATTCATCTGTTCTCAAGATACGATATAATTGCAAATTGTATTTTTGTTGTTTTCGACAGGTTTTGAGATATAATTTGCATGATTTTGACAAATTCAAAATAGAAAAGTTGTATATGAAGTCAATTTAATATATATATATATCTCTATATCTATATATATATATATATATAGCAGCGGTATAGGATTATAGTTGGTGATATTCGATGGTAGTATAAAATGAAATTACCTTGTGAAAATTAATAGAATAACAAATTGATTACAAGATTTTGCCAGACTCAACGAAGTGCATCTTTTAGTAGCAAGATTGACTACTATAACTGAGAAAAAAATTATTTTTTAGACATTTGTATGAATATTTAGCAGAAGGTCCTAAACATTTTACTCCTCGGCATATAAAAATTGTTTGTAGAGATGGCGGATCTTCAAGTGGACATAAAAAGTCATGACTCCCCAGAAGTGCAAAATTTAATTAATTATCCCCTTATATATATATATATATATATATATATATATATGCCCCCTCCAATAATTAAAATAAAATATTAATTACAATAGGACATTAGTCAAAAAAATTCAATTATATTTTAAAAGTTTTGTCCATTATCATGGCTCAATATCCATTTCAACTAAAAATCCAATTAACTGAAAAGCCAAGCCATTAGTCAATTAACTAGAAACCCAATTAATTAAAAGCCGGAAATTGAAAAAATTCACCCACTTTTCAATTCGTTTCGAGCATAGAAATTCCTCCCCCGCTGATTCTCGATCTCTCTCTCCCACCGACCACGATTCATGAAAAACAACTGGTAATATCTTTTTTATATATTGTGTATTTTTCATTTTATACTTTTCACCTTTTTAATTGCAAAATAACTTAGCTATCTATATATATATATATATATATATTAAAGGTTAAATTCCGCCACTACCCCCTGTGTTTTGGAAAATTAGCTAAAAACCCCCTGTGATTAGAATATGGGCGAAAACAACCTTATGTTATTATCTTTGTAGCAAAAAACCCCCATTCCGTCCAAAACGAACGGTGTTGTTGGTACACGCGCCTACTATGCGAAAATGAATGATTTTGGACATCTTTTTAATTTAAAATTCAAGTATATTGACTCATTTACCCCTTTCACTAGTGAATTTAATAATATTATTTTTTTATACAAAATCACATACAATCCCCTTTAATTTATTAAAATTAATAAAGTAATATAAACTCCAGAATTTATACAAAACATGTTCTTTATTATAATATGATAACAAAAATTTTAAAATACTATTTTAATATTTTTTACTATTGAGTACTATAAATATCAATATTAAAATTTTCAAATAAATATTTAAATACAAACAAAATAATAAAAAATATATATTAAAAATTTTTAATTATGCAGAAGTACCAAATAAAAATATCAAAATTAAAATTTTCATCTTCTTGTTTAAAAAATTAAACAATTAATCATTTTTTTAATTTTTTCCTTTTCCTTTTTTTTTTCTTTTTTTTCCATCTTCTTCTTCCCCAACTCAATATCTATGCCCTAATGTCTCACAAATCTTGAAATCTTCTTCTTCTTGCCATCACCACAACCCCAAATCTCGTTGCCCAAGGCCGCCGCCGCTCACCCAAGGCCGCCACCGTTGGCCCGCCGCTCGCCCAAGGCCGCCACCGCCTTCCCGCTGCTAGCCCAAAGACATTGTGTGTGTGTGTGTGTATATATATATGTGTGTGTGTGTGTGTGTGTGCAATTCTGTGTGTGTGTGCAGATCTGTTTGTGTGTATTTATATATATATATATATATATATATTTGTGCAAATCTGTGTGTGTGTATGTGTATATATATATATATATTTGTGCAAATCTGTGTGTGTGTGTGTATGTATATATATATATATATGTGTGTGTGTGTGTGCAGATCTATGCGTGTGTGCGTATGTATGTATGTATGTATGTATATATCTATGTGTGTGTGTGTGTGTGTGTTTGTGTATGTATTCTATGTGTACGTCTATATATAAATATATGTGTGTGTGTGTGTGTGAGTTGGTGTATGTATTTGTATGTGTATGTATATATATATATGTGTGTGTGTGTGTGTGTGTGTGTGTGTGTGCAGATTTGTTTGTGTGTATATATATATATATACACTTTTGGATGTGTATGTATCTCTATGGTATTATGTGTATTGGTATTTGTGTGCATATATTTATATATTATATAATTCAAAAATCCTAATTTTTTTGTGGCTCTCTTTTTCTCTCTCTCTAAAAAATAAGAATAAAGATATTTATAACATATCTTGAAAGTCAAAGGGACAAAACGGTCAAAATAGTAAAAATTTAACGCCGTTAATTTTTTCCGTCAAGTAGGGCAAGTGTGCAAACAGAAATAAAACACAGGGGGTAATATGCCTATTTTTGAAACATAGGGGGTTTTTTGCGATTAAAACATAACACAAAGGGATTTTATGCAATTTTGCCTATATTAAATTGTATATTTGTCAATTGGTAGTTTTTAAAAAATTATAGTTATTCTTGGAGTTTTATATATTTTCATTATTGTTAAATGTTTTTAGAGTTGTAAAAAATGATATTTGATGTAGTCGGTTTTGGTTCGCGGACACGTCACTCCGGTCAAAGGTATGGTCCGAGTATAGATGTCCAAATCTGATTCAAAGTCCGATCAGGAAAGTACGAAAGCTGGTCGGGTCCTATTCTGCAAGAATGGAACACATGTGAGGCTAGCCGGAAGTGTCTCCGGCAAAGACCCTCCGACGCTCAAGTCAGTATTCGAGTAGACAGTTAGAAGGTAGTAATGGAGTAATAGTGGGTTAAGAATGTGCTTACCCAATGAACAGTGCCGTTACCCTATTTATAATAATTAGGAACAGGTGGGTCGAGTATTTGAGTGCTCCTTGACACGCGTTGTGGGCGCGTAGGGTACATCCATTGCTGAAGGCGGATGTCAGGGTAATAACTCCGAGGATGGAATGGGATCGATATCGACGATGTCGTGACCCCGAGGAGATCAATAAGCCGAGGAGATGTGATGGATTCTGACCGATCCTGGCCGTCATGGCAGAAACTGGAGCCTGATCGGATTAGGCTTGATGCGTGGCAACCCAAGATTGGCGGCTTGCGCTGAGCTGGAGACGACATGTGAGCTGAGTTGGCGTCCACGTGGCCAAGGCAGATTCGGCCACGTCAATATTGAAAATTAGTTAATCACTATATTAATTGGAATTTTAACTATGATTTTGATGCGTCGGCAAATATTTGAAGGTGACAGATGATGAGGCTGGAAATTGTCCCACATCGCTTGTGAGTCGAGGCGCTTGAGTCCTTAAATGGGCAGGGTAATAACTCCGAGGATGGAATGGGATCGATATCGACGATGTCGTGACCCCGAGGAGATCAATAAGCCGAGGAGATGTGATGGATTCTGACCGATCCTGGCCGTCATGGCAGAAACTGGAGCCTGATCGGATTAGGCTTGACGCGTGGCAACCCAAGATTGGCGGCTTGCGCTGAGCTGGAGACGACATGTGAGCTGAGTTGGCGTCCACGTGGCTAAGGCAGATTCGGCCACGTCAATATTGAAAATTAGTTAATCACTATATTAATTGGAATTTTAACTATGATTTTGATGCGTCGGCAAATATTTGAAGGTGACAGATGATGAGGCTGGAAATTGTCCCACATCGCTTGTGAGTCGAGGCGCTTGAGTCCTTAAATGGGCAGGGCGTACTCTTCATGGTACAGACGCGTTTTGTCAAAACCCCCCGTCTTGATCGGAAGGTCTTAATGGGCGCAGGAGGGACAGTATCTGTACAGTGGCCGGGCTTGTGATCAATTCCATGGTTCATCATATGGCGCCGTCTGTGGGAACCGAAAAGGTTCTCAAGCCCCTCGACTGGGGGGCTTGTGATGAGGCTGGAAATTGTCTCACATCGCTTGTGAGTCGAGGCGCTTGAGTCCTTAAATGGGCAGGGCGTACTCTTCATGGTACAGACACATTTTGTCAAAACCCCCCGTCCTAATCGGAAGGTCTTAATGGGCGCAGGAGGGACAATATCTGTACAGTGGCCGGGCATGTGATCAATTCCATGGTTCATCAACAGAATTATGTTAACTATAAATTCTCGTTACTTTGTGCGGCGTTTTTTAGTATGCTTATTGTACACATTGAACTTATTATTTTAAATAAACTCTACAATTAATTGTTTAATTTGGCCTCAAAAATTTTGGTCAAGATCAGCCACTATATAAATGAGATAAAAAAAAAAACCTGTATTATATTCTAAACAATGGAGTTGAATGTCACAGATGCTAGCTACTGGTTACCATCCTAACTAAACAGTTAATTTGCACGACATTGAATATTGGCCATCTGCTAAACTGAGGTAGATGAGTTCAAAGTCATGTTTTCTTGCTTAAGATTCTCTTTTCCAATGCATTAAGTGTCTGCATGTTTTTTTTTTTTACAATCAACTCGAGGGACCTCTTATAGACATCAATCGAAACGGTACACACGCACACACACTCATCCAAAGAAAAAAGAGAGGACAAGAGGATTCAAACTTAAGATCTCAATGATATCAATTCAAACCTTCACTACCGAATTACAATCCCAGTGGCCTGCATTAAGTGTTGGACAAAGATGAGAATGGTCATTTATTGCCGAAAGTGGAGGATTGAGAGGGTGACCAATGCTGCAAAGGCTAACCCGCGGAGCCAATTTGGTTTAATTGCTGCATTTCTAGGATTGTGCTAGGAATATCTAGAGTACGTACTAGATGAATTAAGTGAACTTAAATCAAGATATATCGTCTAGATGAGAGAATAATGCGGTAGGATTATAGGTTAATATATACATGACAAGATTAGTCCTAACCTGGCACATTTGATTTTGAATTTTTAAATTTGGTCCTGATAATTTTTAAATCTTGGTCCTCTTAATTTTTTCCGATCAAATTGGTTGTCGGATTGTATACGTGCTGATCAAATTTAGTCCTATAAGTATAGTATTTACACATTTAGTTCTATAAATGCATTCAATTTGTTCTGAAATTTGCGACATCAAGTTTTCAAATATTGAAAAATTAATATCAAATATCAACTTGGTATTCAATGATTTGATCATAAATTTTAATGAAACTTGATACATGTTCTAATTCTTAAAAATAAGTGTTCAGGAATAATTTTTCGGTACAATTTAATGATCATGTATTCTTTTTATCTATACTACTGTATAAAGTGTTAGGGGGTTGTAGTAACTATTTTGATATTTTTTTAATTCTACTATATTCTCTTTCTTCTATTCTCTTTCTTCTTTTATGTATCTTTTTCCCCATCTCTCATCTCTCCACTATCACTTTCGTTTTCACTTTGTCTTCTTCTCTCCTTGTATCTCATTCTTTATCCTCTATTAATGTATAATTTTATTTTGTTTTTAAAATTCCTTTTCTTATAAATTTAACTAAATACATTATTTAATAATAACAACTAATATTCATATATAAATTAAATAAAAATCCATAATTTTATATCATCAAACACTAGGAGAAAACAGCAAAATAGCCACGGATTTTTAGCCACGGACAAAATTGATTGCCAACAACTACGGATCTAGCCACGGATATTGAAAATCACAAAAAAATCTAGCCACGGATTTTTCCGTAGCTAAATATGAAAAAAATCCATGGCTATATAATTTTTTTTTCAATAATAATGCTTTTAGCCATGGATAAAACCGTGGCTAGAAAAATAATTAAATTTTTTTTTAAAAAAAATGTAGCGCTTAACCATGGTTTTATCCGTAGCTAAATCTCAAGATTTTTTTTTAGCTTGGCCACGGATAAAACTGTGACGAGAAAATAATTAATTTTTTTTTTTGAAAAAATGTATAGCTTAGCCACGGTTTTATCCGTGGCTAACTCTCAAGAAAAAAATTTGTTTTTTTGAACTTGGCCACAGATAAAATCGTGGCTAGAAAATAATTTAATTTTTTTAAAAAAATGGACAGCTTAGCCACAGTTTTATCCGTAGCTAAATCTCCAGAATTTTTTTTTGAACTTGGCCACGGATAAAATCGTGGCTAGAAAATAATTTAATTTTTTTTTTAAAAAAATGTATAGCTTAGCCACAATTTTATCCGTGGCTAACTCTCAAGAAAAAAATTTGTTTTTTGAACTTGGCCACGGCTAAAACCGTGGCTAGAAAATAATTTATTTTTTAAAAAAATTGGATAGCTTAGCCACGGTTTAATCTATGGCTAAATCTCAAGAAGTTTTTTTTTTTTTTAACTTGGTCGCACATAAAATCGTGGCTAGAAAATAATTTAAATTTTTTAAAAAAAAAACTTATAGCTTAGCCGCAGATTTATCCATGGCTAAGAAAAAAAATTATTTATTTTTTTTATTTTAAATGGTTCACTTTTATCGCTCGATCCGACATTTTATGAGTTAAATAATACAATTTATTTCAAGAAATATGTTTTTCCTTTTTCTTTTTCTTTTTTTGGTCTTAACTACCTGGTTTTGACTTATTGGCCGATTAATCCGGATCGACTACTGCAGAGGCCCATTATGGAAGCGACCCTCCCAACTCAGTTGCTTCATTCACAACACCAGGATTCGAACTCTAGACGTTGCTTAAGGGATCTAGCGTCTCATCCCGCTAGACCAATTGGTAGTTGGTGCATTTTTCCTTTTGCAGTGATATATATAAATGACTTCGTAGTTTAGTAACAAATGTCAGTTCATTTCAAACTTATCAATATTTTTTTATACTAATATCAGTTAACTTGTCACAAATTATCAAAAAATTGACTTTCTTTGGTAGTTCAACTATGTTGGTTAGTTTTCAAGTTGTATTATTCCAATTGCACGATTACGTCTAAGCTAACTAACTAAAACGTCCGATTCAAAAAAAGTCAACTGCTAATTTTGACTCTTAGCCACAGAAAAATCCTTGGCCAATGAACTTTATTTAATTTTTTTTTAAATGGGCCCTTAGCCACGGTTTTATCCGTGGCTAAGGATTTTTTTTTTTTAAAATGGATTGCAATTCATGGCTAAGAAAATTTCTTTTTATTTTAAATAGTTCACTTATATCGCTCGATCCGATATTTCGGGAGTTAAAAAGGTTTAAATCATTTCAAAATTGTATTGATTTCGTCATGATTATTATATTTTTGTATTTTATGAGTTAAATAATACAATTTATTTCAAAAAATACATTTTTCCTTTTTCAGTGATATATATATATGAATGACTTCATAGTTTGGTAATAATTGTATACTAATACCAGTTAACTTGGGGTTCGCCCCTTCGAATGAAGGACCATCCACCGATATGTCTCGAAATAGTAATACTGGTGGACATCAGATTCTAATAATGCCACAAGAAAAAGAGTAAGTGAATTGATTTATATAATTTTGCTATCTTATCAATATAAATACTTATCTATTCTATATATTTTATGTGTATTGTAATGTATAATCTTTTTTTTCCCACTTGTACAATAGGTTTGACAAGGAGGAGAAACGTATTGAAGAGCTTGGTCGGATAATTGAGAATGGTTTTAAGAGACAATGACCTACTTGTAAAAAGGCCCTGATTGAAACTAGTCAGATGTGGTTTGGCCACTTTAAGGTATGTGTATTCGTTTAGTTTAATTGAGATTTGATTATTACTACAATTTGATAATATATGATTTTTCTTTTTTTTTTTTCTAAATTTTTTGTAGAAAAAATTCTTTTGGCGGCCTGATCATTCGAACAGAATTTAGAAGAATTTCGAGCATAAAGGTTCACAGATCATGAAAAATAGGCTGGTTAAAGCTCATAGGGATAACCGCAGGCCTGATTGGATCGGTGAAAAATCTTGTGATGCTTTACGGGTCATATGGAGCACCCCAAAATTAATTCCAAAGGATAAGCAAGCAGAACAGGGCAAACCGAGCATCGACTTGCGACGGAAAGGGATTCCCTGGCCATAAGGGAGGATCCAGATCTCATCTCAGATGGCAAGATCATTTTGGTAAGTAATTACTTTTGCCTTATACTTTATTTAATTAATTGAAGTAATTTTGATTTGTACTTTATGTTTATTGTAGACAGAAAAATATGGACATCGGCCTTCTGTTGATGAAACATTTGAGGCTCTCAATTATTTAAAAAATGGGGATGGAAACGAGCATTATTTGGATGAGCGAACAAACACTACTTTGGTGAGTTTGCTTATTTATTTATCTTTATATATTATTGCTAAGTACGCTTTTATAACAATTATGTATGTTTTTTTTCCAGGAGAGCTTCATAGCTAATTATGACGAAGCCTGTTCCCAAGCAGCCGAAAAAGCAAAGGGAGGACCTATTCAGCAGCTCGACAAGTTGGAGGTAACATTAGAAATAGTATTTGTTAGATATATACACTTATTAAAAAAATATACACATTATTAAAAAATATATACTACATAAAGCTCTAATTGGTTCTTTTTTTTTAGATTTGAAAGCAAACAGTCAGCAGTCCAAAGAAGGGTCAGTGACATGGTGTTGTCAGTGAACTCTCTATTGTGACTGTTGAACCTTTCGGCTCATGGATTGACTTGAATACTTGGGTTAACTCCAAAACACTAAAGCTGACACAAAAGATAAGCGAGCTATAGAAGAAGCACCATCTGAAGATGGCCGAGATAAAAGAAAAGCATAATAAAGAGATCTCAGGCCTTTAAAATACCGTGTCCCTATATAATGGCGGCCAACCTCAAAAAACTCACGCGTCGATTAGCTCCGCAATATAAGAAGGGCTCTACTTCATTTGCTCCTGTTGCTCATGATGAAAATGAAGGCGATGATGACGATAACGACGATGATAATGATGAGGAGGATAATGGAGACGATGTTATTCATGCATTTGACTATTAGACACTGTTATATATGTATTGTTGTATGAATTATTTTGTATGAAATGTTGTTTTTAAGTAGTAGGATAATATTAATTATTAATTATATATTTGATAAAATATGCCTTGTGGATTATTAGTATTATATTGGTTGATAGTTTGCTGGTATAAGTTTGTTGGTATTTTGATTTTTGAATTTTTTTTTTACAGGTTTTGGGGTGCATTAAAACAAAATAAATCACAAAAAAATATTTATTTTAGCCACGGACTAAACTAAAAAAAATAAAACGATTTAAAAAAATTGAATATAGCCACGGATTATTCCATGGCTAAATTTAAAAAATTATAATAGCCACGGATTTAAAATTTTTTAAAAACAATTAAAATCTAATCAATGGCTAGATTAAAAAAATAATAAAAAATTCATAAAAATTGACCACAGATAAATCCGTGGCTAAATATAAATTTTTTTAAAAAAATAAAAAAACGTTAGCCACAGATTTATTCATGGCTAAATTTCAATTTTTTAAAAAAAATAGAAAAGGTTGGCCACGAATAAATCCGTGGCCAAATTTTTTTTTTTTTTTAAAATAAAAAATGTTGAAATCCGTGGCCAAATTTAGATTTTTTTTTAAAAATGAAAAAGCTTGGCCATGGATTAAAATTGAAAAAATCCGTGGCTAGAAACCCATGGCCAATGTCCGTGACCAATTTTAGCCACGCATTTTTTCCATGGCCAAATCTGTAGCTATTTTTTATGACATCGATTTTTTCAAAATCCATAACCAAATTCGTGGCTAAATTCCTATTTTCTAGTAGTGAAAATTTAAGCATATAATTAAATTATATTTTTATTCTATACACACATGGAATGTGCCAACCTATTAGTACATATACAAGGTTTAAATAACTCGTCTTGACTTCAGTCAAACCCTTGTCGAACTTAATTGGAAAGATAATATATATTTTGATTTAAGCATTATGAAATGTATATTAAAAATTTTATATCTTTGTTGTTCACTGAGTTTAATTAAAATTTCAAAAAATCTAAGTAAATTTTAAAAACTCAAAAATTGTAGGACTAAATGAATTAAGTTAGATGCACTTATAGGACTAAATGTGTAAATTCGAAACTTATAGGAATAGATATGCAAACTCGATAGTTTAGGACTAAATTTGGCAGGGAATATGTACTTCAAACAGTTAAACAAGTCGCAAGATGTCCAAAACAAAAAAGTAAAGCATCTATTTATTTGAGATCTTGAACTCGAAATAGCTTCTAACTATTGCCGCTAGTAGAATCACCTGTTGAGGTTATAGACAATCCTACATAGATTAGCATGTTAGAAAAAAGAAAAAGTATATTATGATTGAAAATTGAAAATTAAAAGAAAACTCACCCATTGTGAAAATATCTCACTAGACGAGCCTTGCTGAGCTCCATCCTAACATGCACAAAGTCTCGCTCTATCGCATTGACTTGTTGAACAATATGGTTCCAATTATTCCCAAAAATCCAACTATAAAACCGAGTCCGAAAGCAATATAGAATCCTTCTGTTATAAACTCATCACCATTTTCAGGCTCCCTTTTGCCCATTTCATGGCTGCCATTAACACTGGAATCTGAGTCTTGGTGAGATTTATGATCTCCAGGGCAAGATTTATTGAGTGGAAAGCCACACAAACCCGAATTGCCCGTGTACGATGATTCGTCGAAAGTTGACAATTTATTACTCGGTGGAATTCTTCCGGACAAGTTGTTGCAGGACAAATTCAAGAATCCAAGGAAGCCCAATTCGCCTAGGCTGTCTGGAATACGACCTGAGAGGTGGTTTCTTGAAAAATCAAGACCATCCAACATCTTCAGTTGGCCGATATTAACAGGAATTGGTCCAATCAACTTGTTTGCAGAGAGATTCAACTCTATCAAACCAACTAGTTTTGTGATACCGGAAGGGATTTCACCAATTAAGTTGTTGCTCGAGAGATCAATAAGTCTTACAAGAGCAAGATTTTTGGTGTACTTGTGCTCATTTCCTTTCCACATGAAATATGCACTTATTACGGAAATAGTATCTAGTGAGTAATCGTGGCCGTAAATTCCACCCTTAATCATGGTTGAATATCCTTCGAGTGGATGGTCACTATCATACCTTGTGTGGGTCATGGCAGCAAACTTTTGCAGACAATCTGGTATAACTCCTGAAATATTATTGGAAGATAGGTCTATGATTTGAAGATTTTGTAGACCACATAAATTTGAAGGTATGCTACCATGAAACTCATTGCGACGTAAGACTACAACTTTAAGCTTTGAAAATCTCTCTCCAACCCACGATGGTATGTGTCCACCCAGTCTATTTTGTCCCAAATCAATCATCTCCAGATTTGTGCAGTTTCCCATGGATGTAGGAAGTTCGCCGAAGAAACTATTGTTACGTAATACCAACAAGGAAAGGCCATTTATCGAGCCACATAAGTGAGGTATCTTTCCAAAAAAGTTATTGTTTGCTAAATTAAGACACTTCAACTTGTCAAAGTTAGCAAAACAATCAGGAATATGGCCAGATAATAGGTTATCCGAGAGGTCGAGCAATTCCCAGTCTTTACTATGGCACGAAGAAGTGATTGAACCTGAAATTTTGTTTCTCGATAGATCCAAAATCTTTCCATGGCCCCAAAAACCACTAAAATTGGTGGAGAATGAAAACTGAGGAAAAACACCATACAATTGGTTATTTGACGCGTTCATATATATGAGTTTATTAGGAGCAATGCCACCAAACCAATGAGGGATGATGTCTGAAATCCCAGCATTTGATATATCAAGATGAGCAAGTTCTCTCTGTGTTTTAAGCCACTGGGGGAAATATGGTCCTAAACCACTGCAGTTCCTTAAGTTCAAATATCGTAGTTGGAAAGGAAAAACGGAACTAGTGCTCAATGCTAAAAGTGGGTTTGAAGATAAGTCCAGTACTTGTAACCGAGATAGGTGTCGAACACTTTCAGTTAAAGTTCCATTGAACTTATTGTGGTCTAGGAACAACCTTTTCAATGATGGAGAAAATGATAGGTCGGGCACTGGACCTCCAAGTTGGTTTTTAGACAAACTAAGAAGGGAAAGATAGGGAAGCTGTAAGTACCCTTGTGGGATGGACCCACTCAATTGGTTTCCCATGAGTGATAATCTCCTCAAAGATGAAAACCTTGACATATTATAAAACGATCCACTTATTTTATTTTGACCCAAGTAAAGTTGCTCCAGTCTTTCCTCAATAGGGCCAGACAAATTCATCATTAGCTCAGAAAGCTCTCCAGTTAAATTATTCCCTCCAAGATCTAATTCTTTTAAATTGCTTGTACTCCCAAAATATTTAGGAATCCCACCTTCAAGACCTGTTTTACCAAGAATGAGATGTTCAAGTGATATCATGTTCTGAAAAATATCAGGAATGAGTCTTGGCATTTTGCTACCAGTAAGACCAATGTAAGTTAGACCGCTCCCACTGAAGTTTGAAAACCAACGGATTAATGTCAAAGGGGAGTGTATTTCGCAGTTCCGTGAGAGATCGAGGATGGAGAGAGGACTGGAATTAGCATTGATTGAGGGTAGCGAAGAAACAGTGATATCTGATAGTGCACTTTGTCTCATGTGCAATTCTTTGATGGAATTCAGTTTGCTAATTGCTTGTAACCAATTGGTTGCTTTTGAGAGGTTCGCATAGCTGAGATCAAGGTATTCAAGTGAACGAAGATGAGAGAGCCAATCGAGGCTTTCACTATAGCAATTCACGTTGTGACCCAGATCAAGATGCAACAACTTGGATAGGTTACCTATTTGGTTTGGAACTGGTCCACGGAAACGTGCATGCCCAAGATTGAGATACTCTAGTTGGCTAAGTGAACCAATGAAATGAGGAATATGGGCCTCATCGAAATCATTGAAACTGAGGTCCAGATATTGCAAGTGTTGCAATACAAGTAATGAAGTGCTAACGTTACCTTTCAGAGGATAGTAAGCGACGAAATTTTCTATTGGATCATGAAGATCCAATCTTGTGATGTGATTGGTCCGGTTATCACATTGTACACCTCTCCACTTGCAACAGTCCTTATTGTCTTCTTGGTTACCCCAAGAAGAAAGCCGGCCATATGTGTCGACAAGCTCGTCTTTGATCTTGAGAAGTGCTTGCCTCTCCCTCTCTAAGCACCTAACCTGTACACCATCCATTTTTGGAAAATGTCCAAGTACGGGTCTCATGCTTACTAGCAACAGAACAAGTGACAAGGAAAAAAGTTGAATGAACTTCATTTGAGTAGTTGTTTCGAAATTATAGCGCTCTCAAAGCTGGGATCAAATAAAATAGAGAAAAATGTATGTTGAGTTGTTTTGGGGACGATACATCTATAGAAACATTTGTACATTCATGATCAAAGAAATCATATCATAGGATTTGAGATATTTTTGAGCGAAAGCCCGGCCAAGAAGACTATTGGGAAGACTAGATTTGGCCTTATTTAATTAAATCAATTCCACAAGAAAAAAATTGGATGACAATGACAAAGGAAAAACAAGACAAATGATAAAGAAGATGACATAAAATAAAACAAAAAAAAATGGAAATTTCATCAAATTTAACATTTTACTCCATAAGTGACGGAAACGTTAAGGGCGTATATTTTTCTACGCGAATACGCTTTTGAAGCTAAATTAGATATGGAATTGGAAGATTTTACGACCCACCAACTAATAGACCAATTTTATGTTGTGTTTCAACTTCTAAATATAGTGTTTATATCACTCACGCTGATTATTGTGTGCGCTTAAACTTTTTAAAATACAAAATTATGGATACTTATTTTTTTTCGCAATTAATACATAAATTTTCACTATGCAACTGGATTTGTATGATTTATGATAAGTAAAAAAGAAAAATTAAAAGTAATTAAGGCACAATCATATGATAATATATATATATATACACATGTGTGTGTTCGCGTGCATGGAATTAAATAAATTATATCAAAAGGTGGATGATAATTCTAAAAATGAGACAATAAGTATGCTCATATTTGAAGTGGTGCAATAATTTTGAGGGTGAGTACATGACACAATTAAAAAAACGAAGGACAATAAAGTGCTTCTCATTTTAATCCAATATAGTAAATCCACACAACAAAATGATAAAATGGTAAAAGCTTGGGATATTATGAATGACCAAATAAGCCAATTTGATATAATTTCTTCATTAATAATGCATATTTAATGGATCATATCTAATCATATCAAAATTAGCTAACATTTCTTATATATACACTCCCAAATAACTAAAATAAAATGTTAATAACTCATTACAATTAAAAAAATCCAACACAATTTCGAGCCCATTAGTCCATGATCCATGACCTAACAAGAAATTTAGTATAAACTTTACCTATTTTTCATTTGCAAGGTCCAAATTTGATCGGCCACTTTGATGAAGACAAAAACATTACTAATCAAAGATTATGCCATTAGAAATGGTTCAATCCTAGATTACCTCTTGAAAACATTATCCTATCAAGCCCATTTCCAACAAACGTATAGAAAGATGTATGTTGAGTAGTTTTGGGGTTGGGGACGATGCATTTATAGAAACATTTGCATATTTATGATCAAAGAAATCATATCATAGGATTTGAGATATTTTGGAGCAAAAGTCCAGCCAAGAAAACTATTGGGAAGACTATATTTGGCCTTATTTAATTAAATCAATTCCACAAGAAAAAAATAGGATGACAATGACAAAGGCAAAACACGAGAAATGAAAATCACATAAAATAAAACAAAAAAAAAAGGAAATTTCATCAAATTTAACATTTTACTCCATAAGTGTTGGAAACGTTAACGACGTATATTTTTCTATGCGAATATGCTTTTGAAGCTAAATTAGATATGGAATTGGAAGATTTTCTGACCCACCATCTAATAGACCAATTTTATGTTGTGTTTCAACTTCTAAATATAGAATTTATATCACTCACGCTAATTAGTGTGTGCGCTTAAACTTTTTAAAATACAAAATTATGGATACTTACTATTTTTTCCCAATTAATACATAATTTTTCACTATGTAACTGGATTTGTATGTGATGCGGTTGCATTTTGGTTCAACCATGGAGTTTGATACGCTCCGGATGATATTGTTGGTGGCCTACCTGTCAAAGAGGAAGGAACGCACGTAAGACTAGCTGGTTTTGCCCCGGCGTAGGCTCTCCGACGTTCAAGCTAGTTATCGGATAATTGGAGAAGATGATGAACAGTATAGTTCCCTTTTTGCTCAAGAAGTAAAAAATAACCGTGAATGATTGTTGTCGTACCTCTTGGGGAGAGCCTTTTTGCTTATTTATGTGAGAGGCCCCTTGATGTGACGTGATCGGCGAGGGTTGGTCAGCCAACCTGATACATGGGTACAAGTGTATATGCTTTTTGTCACTTCTTGCTCTTCTAAGTAGCAGTTGACCATGCCTCTCATTAATGAGGGGTTAAATTAGCGTTTAATATATATCTTGAGCATTTATGACTAAGGATTGTATTTATGAGTTAGCATTTAATGCGCTGGAGACTAATGGTATGGACTCATGTGCAATAGAGGCGTATTGGGTGGCGGTAGGTACAGGGTCTGTCAACCATACCAACTAGGTCTTGCCCATTGGCCGTGGAATTCGGTGAAAGCTGGGCGTAGGACTCGTGCCCTCGATACAACTATGTTCGAGGGCACTCAGCGCCTCTAAGCCACCTATTCCCTCGCTCCGCCTGCCCTGCATAGGAGGTCTCGAGGGCCCATAAAGGCCTCTCGTGGCTTTGGAACCACGGACTTAGTACTGAGGATAAGCCCGGGGGTGTTTTCCCTCTCGTGTCTTGCACTCCAAGGCTCCCCATCTTCCATACGGACGCACTCTCGAGGACAATAAGTCTCTTCGAGAGCATCGGTCCTTACACTGGGTGAGTTTTCTAGCTTATAACCTCACGATCGAGGACATCCCAGCTTAAAACCTCTATCGATGACAGCCTACTTGGTCGAGGGCTCCATTGCTCCATACTTATGATCTGGATGGGTTCACTTCTACTAACGTGTCAGGGTGATGTGGTGCTTGGCACACCAGTATGATTTATGATAAGTAAAAAAGAAAAATTAAAAGTAATTAAGGCACAATCATATGATTGAAGAAATTGAAAAATAAATAGAAAAAATATCGAGAAAACATATACATATATATACACACGTGTGTGTGCGCATCCATGAAATTAGGGAAAAGTATTGCATGGAAACATGAATAGAGGAAACTTAAAATTAGATTTTCAAATAGGATAATTTGATCATTTAGTGGCAGTTATTCTAAACTCCTCCCACTGTCCCACATTATAAACACTAGCGGTTCCAGTACACCCAACTTGTGTGCAGAATAGAAAAAAATATATAATTTGCTTATATTCTTAGTTTGATTAGTATAAAATCATAAATATGTATTATTTTTTATAAATATAATTTTTAACTATTTTTACTATATTTATTAATTAAATTAATGAAAATAGAAAAATAAAATAACTTAAAATAAGACAAAATTAAGAAGAAAAAAATATAAAGAAATAATAAAAGATAGGGACAATTACTCCCATCATCCCTGAATTTAGGAAAAATGACAAATAACACCCCCTTGTATCGGTTATTACCAATACTCCCTTTCAATTAACACCTCTTAAATTTAGGCGAAATTACAAATAACAACCCCCTTAGTAAAAGCGAAATTACAAATAACACCTCTAAGTTGTGTTTCCGTCTTTCAATTTTCAACTTCACCACAGGAAACACGCCAGAATCCGGCTGAATATTCGGCGGGATTAAGTCTAGGGGAACTCCAATGGACCTCCGGCGGATCGACCTGGGTTTTTTTTTTAAATTTATTTTTATTATTCCGGCAGAAAACTAGGGGAAAATTCCCCTGGTTTATTTTTCAACTTTTTTTTAATTTTTTGGGGGAAAATCAGGGAAAAATTCCCTCAATTTTTTTTGACTTTTTTTAATTTTTCGGGGGAAAATTCCCCCGATTTTTTTTTTGAATTTTTTTTATTAAATTTTTCGGCAGAAAACTAGAGAAAAAATTCCCCTGATTTTTTTTCGAATTATTTTTTTAATTTTTCAGCAAAAAATCAGGGGTAAATGCCCCCGGGTTTTTTTGATTTTTTTTTTAAAGAAGTCATATGTAACTTTCATTATCAACAAAATTTAACCTTAAAATGAATTTTTTTTTAAATTTATGAAGTCACATATAACTTTCATATATAACTATTATTATTTATACTATCTTTTAATTATTTATAATATATTTTTTAAATTTATGGAAAATTATAAAATAAAAGGGAGTCTTACTTAATATATAGTGCGTATATATATATATATATATATATAATTTATACTATCTTGTAGTCAACCAACAGACTGCACTCTAGTCTCACATTTTGTTCAATCAGGGGAGCCAATCGCTTTATTACCTTACCAACGTCAACCATGATTGCCTCACTGAAATATTGTTCTAATTCGAGGTGTTTGGATCTATTGAATTTGAAATCAAGAATTAAACTACCACAAAACTTCAACTTTTGCTAATTATAAACCAGACTGTTTCGTTATGCATTTTTAATATCTCTATTCATTGAATTCCTTGCAAGGATAGTACTATTGAGTAAATCAAACATAACTCTTCTTCCAAGAATACATATGTTTTATATATATAGCTCACTATGTTAAATTCAGAAATACAAAAGTTACTCTAAAAAATTTGAAATGGTTATATAGTATATACTATCTTTTAATTAGATATAATATCATGTGGGTTATTATAATATATTTTTAGGTATACATATATTTATATGGTATATATATGTTTATATAGTATATATAATACATATTTGTTTATATAATATCAATGCTATCTTTTAACTATTATTATTTATACTATCTTAAAATTATTTATAATACATTTATAGATATACATATGTTTATATGGTACACATATATATGTGTGTTTATATAGTATATATAATACATATTTTTATATAGTGTCAATGCTATCTTTTAACTATTATTATTATTTATACTATCTTTAATTATTTATAATATATTTATAGGTATACATATGTTTATATGGTGTATATATATATATATGTTTATATAGTATATATATAAAATACATATTTTTATATAGTATCAATGCTATCTTTTAACTATTATTATTTATACTATCTTAAAATTATTTATAATACATTTATAGGTATACATATGTTTATATGGTATACATATATGTTTATATAGTATATATAATACATATTTTTATATAGTATCAATGCTATCTTTGAACTATTATTATTTATATTATCTTTTAATTATAATTAAAATAAGAATAATGAAACAAATATATAATATGTATACAACAAAACAAAACTTAACTTATCACAATTTCAAGGAATAGCCTGGTGGTGGAGTGTTTGTCATTCAACTTTGAGGTCACAAGTTCTAATCCCTGCAGTTATAAATATTTGAATATTTTGGGATACTATTATAGCGGTGGCAGTTGGCGGTGGCGGCGATGGTGCAGGTCCAGCGGCGGCAATGGAGCATGTTCGGGGGGCGGCAGAGGCAGTGCGGCGGCGAGTCCAGCAGTGGCAACGGCGGTGGAGGCTGCTGTCCGGCAGAAATCCGAAGGAATCTTATCTGGGGGAATTCCGGCTGAATTTTTCACCGAAAAATGCATTTTTTCTTGTAGTGATTCCAATAGGTTGACTAACAGTCAACGTTCGTAAACTCAATTGAACTTCCAAAATTGCTCTTTTGAAGACCGGAACGTTATTTGGCCAATTATGAATTGATTCGTTTACCCTTATGGATGTTTATGTTATATAATATCATTTTTGGAGGTAATACATTGTAATTTAATACAATGAAAGGGAGTTAATTGTAATTTTATTTTTCATATTGAATAAATAAGAAAATATATTTAAATATTTATTTATTTATAATGTCTATATATATATTTGCACATAATAAATATTTATACATAATGTAAATATTGTACTGTGATAAAAAATATATATATTTGCACATTCTTTAAATTTATATACAATATATATATACACATAATATACAAAATATTTATAAATATATACACATATTTATATAATAGAAAAATATTTATAAATATATATACACATATACCGTCCGCCGCCGCCGCCTACCATCCTATCTAGAGTAAGCGGCAGAGATACAGATGAGGGAGAGGAGAGAGAGAGAGAGAGAGAGAGAGAGAGAACTACAAAGGAGATGAGAGGGGGGGAGATATTGCCACCACCCGAACTCCTCCACCTCTATATGCACCCGCAACCCTCCTCCACTGCACCCGCCCTCATTGACCAATGTGAGAGAGAGAGAAAGAAATTAGATCTAGATCTAAGAAAAAATGTAAAAAGAAAAAAGAGAAAAAAAAAAGAGAAAGAGGAAGACGAAGAGAGGAAGAGAAAGGTTGGGATAGCGACGGCAATGCGAGTGAGAGGTTGCGGCGATGGCATGTTGGAATGAGGGACGGCCCGGACGGTGCAAGTAAAGGATGGCGGCGGCGATGGCAGTGAGGGGCGGCAGGGGTTAGTGGAGTGAATGGCAGCAGGGACAGCGGCTGGGTGGTGGGGATGGTTTAGGGTTTTGTTTGACGAAGATTAGAGTTGGAGTGAATGTAGGGTATTCTGGTCAATTCAGTCTTACACGTTATTTTTCATTTTCTTTAATAAAAAATATTTCAAATATTCAAGGGGTAAAAATGATATTGTATTACTTATGTCTATTTTACCAATAAGTCCACAAAACATAGAGGATATTGGTAATAACTGATACAAGAGGGTATTATTTGTAATTTTACTTAAACTCGAGGGCAGTATGAGTAATTATCCCTAAACGATATTGAAGAGTGGGCTGAAAGAGGAGAGAGAGAGAGAGAGAGAGAGAGAGTATGAAGATCATGAAATATGAGAGAGGAGGAGAGAGAATAAATAAAAATGGCAAACAAAAAAATTGAAAGACCAAAGATAGTAATTAATTAAGTGGGGCTTCCTCTTTATATAATAGTATAGATTATTGCGTGCATATATATACATGTGTATCATATTTATAATTAATTAATTAAAACATGCTATCTAGATAAATGTCTATTTCAAAATAAATTACACGAGTTGCATGAAAGAAAAAAGTGAGAGAGAGAGAGTGTGTTCTATGAAAATAAATTCAAAATTTTTATAATATAATTATGTTTAACCTTTTATTACACATATAGTGATGCAAAATTGATATAAGAAAATAAAATTCTTAATTTTTTTTAAATATTACAATTTTTTTCTCTTTTATATCTCAAAGTGTAATGAAATATATAACAATAGTATTATATAAAAGAAATGTTTGAGGCATGCTTGAATTTAACTTTGTGTAAAGCACACGTTCTTGATGAAAATAAGAAATGATTTTTCTATAATGCACGTAGTATAATTTTCAATCATAAATAATATAATCATTTATAGGCGTTTACCTCAATGGCGAACCTTCTTGGATACAGAAGGGAGTTATGGCTTCCCAAGCTAGAAATTTCAACCAATTACCCCATTATATATTATATATATGCCCCAAATAACTAAAATAAAATGCCAAATCCCATCACAATTAAAAAAACCCATCACAATTTATAGCCCAACATTTACATAGAGAGAAATTAAATATAAACTTTATCTATTTTTCATCAGCAGAGTATAAATTAGATCGGCCACTTTAATGAAGACAAGAATACTTATCAGACACTCTCAAACTCTTTGCGACACTTGCGCTTTGGGCCCCTAATAATTTTAGTCAAGCTCCTCAATTGGTACTCAATGACACTATCACTTGGACGCTTTTCAAGCTATTTCTTAATTAGGGATGGAACCAAATGGGGGAGCTGGAGTGTAGGCACGGAGATAAGATTTTGATTGAAGGAGGCAAATTTTTTTGAAATTATTACTTATTGAAATGTATAAATATAAAGATTATATATAATATTAATATATAAAATAATAAAAATTATCATATTTATGTATATATGACCAAATAAAAGTGCTACAATCAAAATAATATATATAAAAAAAAATGATACTGAAAAAAATAACAAGTTATTCTCTATTTCAAAAGAAGCAAATATAGTAGATAATGAATTACTTTTAAAAAATACTTAATAAAGAATTTTTAAATAAATATGTAAATATGTATACTAAAAATATATATACTAAAAAATAGATTTTTACAAAAAATTGGGGGGGGGGGGGGGGTGCAGTCCCCCCCCAACCCCGGCTTCGTCGCTGCTGGAGTGTGTGGACACCCTTCTTCAAATTTATATCAAGACAAAATTTATATTTATTTTTATCTAAAAATTTTAAGCAATCCACCAATCATAACAATACTTTTCTTATTTTAAAAAAATTTGATCTCGCCCCATATTATAAATTTTTTACTCCATCCTTGCTCTCAATTATCCTTTATTGCTTTTTTTAATCAGTCATATACCATTAAATTACAAAAGTGCCTATGTCCTTTTCTTTTTTTCCGTTCCACCCCTAAAAATCACAAGAACTTATTGAAATTAAAGCATTTAAAACTTTCCAGATTAAATGAGATAAACGATGTTTTGTTTTTATTTGTTAGTGTACATACTAAAATCGAATAAATAAAATTTGGTTGCATGCATTCTTATTTAATAGAAAATGACAAGCTTTTTTAAAGGGTTGCATCTCTTCATAAAAGTGTTTTTAAATAAAAGGGCATAACCATTGATAATGAAGTCAGGAGTCGCACCAATGCAACTATTAATTTAAAACATTAATTTCATTGATAAATTAAATTTTCCAACAATTCCCCAGACAAATGAAATTAATGCAAATGACTATGTAGACAATTTTTAGAGTTTTGGCGGAAACATATTGCATCAAGATATGTGGCTTGTGGCTTTGAACCTTTCTTAGAAAAATACCATCAAATTTACATAGCTAATCAGTGGACGTGATGCATTGAATTGTTCAATTGTTTGTATAAACGAAGACAATAGCATTTCACAATATATTTCCTAATACTTTTTAGTTCTCATGGTTGTGAACGTTTTGGCCATGGACACCATTTTGGATTCATAAGCATTTACTTAAAGCGGTATGTCTTCACGCTTATATAAGTGATCTCCTATTTAGTGTATTCTACAATACTCCACCTTTCAGTCATAGGAATCATCAAAAGGTAATCATTAACCTAATACCCTTTCAACAGGTAGTATCTATCATTCATAGGAATGGTAGGATGTATCTCCTACATGCTTGTTTAAATTTTCATAATTTAGTTGTCCTATTGAATCAAGTTTGTGGGATCTCAAGCCATCACGGTTAGTTTAGCATTATGAAGATTCTTAGTTTGTGGGTTTTGATCCCATTCTTCTTAATAAGTAGTACACTTGATGTTTTTAGATCTTTTAGTCAATGAATCCACTATAATCTCTGACACCATTTGAGATCAGTTGCCTAATTACACATTTCACCATATGCCATTGCAATTGTTCATTTATGATCAGAATGTATTACAATTGTTGGCACTAACTAAGATCAATAAATAATTCCTACTAGCATTATCTAAAGTTGTAAACTTTGATCCCATCATGAATCAAGCTATACGGGTTTGTTTAGAGAGCCTGCAAGATACAAATTATTGATTTTTTTTTATCTTTTGTGTTTGGGATCTAATGTACATTATTGTATCCTTTCGAAATTAGATCTGCTATATAACATAACATATCATATCAATGCTTTTTTAAAAATCATGTTATTACATGCACCATGCTCACTTTGAAGTTAACTAAACGAGTTCGTTCGTCTGGCCAACATAATGCTCTAATTGGATGTTAACTTGACAAGCATATCCGTTCGGCCAACGCCTTGATAGTTAACTTAATAGAAAAATCAATTTGTTTAACATATTTTATCGTGTCATGTTCCACTTCTTAGCCAAACCCACTTGTTGAAATTTAGTTGAACTATATATATTGGGTTTAGTCCAAACCAAACCGGTTCTGCACGCTTCTGACCATGGTGATCTAAATTGGCGAGGGACAAGTTTCACTCATTTAAAGTCTTATAGTACCTTAATAGGCCCAAACGAACACCCGCTGGGGTGTCTCATCGAGGATTGCCGAAGGCTGATGAGGAAGCCATGGACTACTATGATAAAGCATAATCATAGAGAGGCCAACTCGTGTGCGGATTGTTTAGCCAAGATGGGTCACAAGATTTGTAATAGTCTTTTTGTTTGGGACTCTCCCCCCACTGGGGTGGAAACTCTCTTGGAGTCTGATTCTTTTGATCAAACAGACATCGTAGATCTCTGTTTGTTACCCAAAAAAAAAGGCCCAAACTCATACGTCCAATACAAGCTATAAAAATAGATTTATTTCACTTTTCACAACAATATATGATATTAACCTTTCACCTCACTACATTCTTTCAAACTCAAACCATTAATATACTTTCAAATGGTTTACTTTTGGCCTCAATTTAATTTGTTCAGTCTGAAGTATTTCTACTTTAGTCAAAAACTCCCGCACTATAAAATATCCATTGATCAATGCATTCTCAAATATAAGACCATTATTGGTTACGAACTTTTATAAGTTCAGTGTGGCTATGTATAACAACATTTTATATTTCTATCATCTCAAATCAATACTGAAAAGATTTTCAATTTCTCTCTTTTGGTGTCGGTGATCAACGTCACTTTTTGAAATCACACAATCAAATTCATCTTAAATTGTTAGAAATAGTAAAATGTGTGATTTCAAAATAGTAATAGATAGGTCGACGCAAAAATTATACTCTTTGTCTTTAAAATAAATTTGCCCCCACCCTAATGCTTACGATATCATCTCCCAAGATATAACGACCAACTTTCTTGATATGACAACACTAAAAATTTAAACAACTTAACGAACTTAAAATTTGCAGAACTCTTGAGACTAAATGAGATGATAGGAGTCACAAAATGATTTTTGGTTTTTATTTGTTAGGGTACATACTAAGAACAAATTCCTGAATTTTGTTGCATGCAGTCTTATTTGTAGAAAATGACAAATCTTTTTAAACGATTGCAACTCTTTCCAAAAGTGCTTTTAAATGAAATGACATATAAACATTAATCATGAAGAGTCACACCAATTCGACTGAAAGACGTACATCATCATTTGAAGAGTCGCACTAATTCAACCATTAATTTAAAATATTAATTTCATTCATAAATTAAATTTTACAACATATTTTTCATACTTTTTATCGTCACTTAAATTACTATGAAAGTTCATATTGTAAGAGCAAAATAAACCATACTGTTCCTTTTCGTTAATACGCATCACACCACGATTCTGAGTTGTTGTTTTCCTATTGTTATTGTTTAATATGGTAATATAGTGAAATAAAAATATTATGATTTGATGGTTCATAAATCATAACTTAATTCTGTATATTTCACCTTAAATGACATGACAGAGCCCAACTTTTAATCCACAATTATCAAAATTTGTATCTTCAGTTGAAGAGGGGAAAAAAATTACGGGAAATCAAGCTTCCAATATAATCATGTTTAATCTGCGTTTCAAGAAGTGAATGCTGACCTTGATCTAGTACTCATACGAAAATAAATATTTGGGCGAATTACAGTGACCACCCCTGTGGTTTTGCAATATTACGAAAAACCCCCTACTTTTGAAAAAATTACTAAAACCCCCCTGAAATTATGCATCATTTTGCTGAGATAGTACGGACTGAGTGAAATGACACTAATACCCTTGTTTTTTTTCAAAAAAAAATGAATTAATAGATATTGTGAAATATCTAATTTACCCTTCCCCCAAAATACCCATGTTGGGTTTGGATTTTCACAACACACAAACACAAAACACAATAAGACATTTTCAGATGAAAAAAAACCCTAAACTTCCCACCCCATTGCTGCGCCGGCTGCTGTGATTTAGGACAGTGAAAGCGTCTCTCTTGCCGGCGCCATTGAAGACGAAGGAAGATCGGTCGACCACAAGCTCGAGCAGGGGGATTTAAAGGGCCAACTGCAGCAACAAAGTTCCCACCGTCGCGCGCCGTTTGCTGGGATTTTGGACGGTGAAATCGTCCCTCTCGCCGGCGCCATTGAAGACGAAGGAAGATCGGTAGACCACAAGCTCGAGCAGGGGTTTTCAAGGGCCAACTGCAGCAGCAAAGGTATGCATCCATCTTCAAAAATCCAGTTTTTTAAAAAAAAAAATTCATGGTTTTGACCTCCATGTTTTTTCCCCCAAGTGTTTGTGCGTGTGTGTGCGTGTGTGTGCTAATTTTCAGTGTGCGTGTGCGTGTGTGTGTGCTTCTATTTTCAGTGTGTGTGCGTGTGGTGCTGCTATTTTTGCTGTGTGTGCGTGTGTTTGCTTCTATTTTCAGTGTGTGTGCGTGTGTGTGCTTCTATTTTCAGTGTCTGTACGTGTGTGTGCAGATTTTCAGTGTGTGTGCGTGTGTTTGCTTCTATTTTCAGTCTGTGTGCGTGTGTGTGCAGATTTTCAGAGTATTTTCAGTGTGTGTGCGTGTGTTTGCTTCTATTTTCAGTGTGTGTGCGTGTGTTTGCTTCTATTTTCAGAGTATTTTCAGTGTGTGTGCGTGTGTTTGCTTCTATTTTCAGTGTGTGTGCGTGTGTTTGCTTCTATTTTCAGAGTATTTTCAGTGTGTGTGCTGCTATTTTCAATGTTAAATATGTTGTATTTTTGCTTCTGTGTTTGTTGTAGGAAATGGATGTTGATGGTGATGTTTGTTGGGACAATTTCATAGGTGGCGACAGTGAGGATGGGGAAGAGAATGAGGGTGGGGGAGATAGTGAGGGTGGGGAAAACAATGAGGGTGGAGGAGATAGTGACTCACATTGCTTGTCAAACTATCAAAGTGACGAGCATTGTGAGTCTTTTAACTCATCGGATGATGAGTTTCCGGATGATCCTCTAAAAGGTGAGTTAGAAGGTAAAGAATGTGAGAACATTGAAGTAGGTGGGTTGAAACATGTAAACTTTGAGGTGGGTCAAGTGTTTAGGGATGTTTATGAGTTTAGGGAGAAACTTGTTGATTATGCTATCCAAGAGGGCATTACTCTAGTGAGGAAAAAAAATGAAAAGGTTAGAGTCACATGCGAGTGTCAAGGTAATGGGTGTCCGTGGAGAATATATGCTTCTGTAATGAGAGATGGAGTGGGATTCAAAATCAAGACATATAATGGTAAACACACATGTATTAGAAAAGATAATATTAATGAGGCAAGTGCAAAGTGGATGGCATCTAAGATAGTGAATAAGTTAAGAGAAAATCCTAAGATGAAAGCAGGTGGGATTAGAGATGAACTTAAACAATATGGTGTTGATCCCAAATACATGCAAGTTTATAGGGCAAGAAAAATTGCGTTTGATGATGTAGAAGGGAGTCATTCTGAGTCATATGGCATGTTGCCATATTATGCAAAAATCTTGACATTAACTAATGAGGGCAGTCATGTCACTTTACAGTGTGATATAGGTGAGAATGAGAATGAGGGTCCTAGTATTCAAGTGTATCCTACTTTTAAGAGGTTTTTCTTAGGCTTAAATGCTTTGAGGGATGGCTTTTTGGAGGGGTGCAGTCCGTTTTTAGGTTTTGATGGGTGTCACCTTAAGGGGCCATTTGGGGGAGTATTGTTGTGTGCTGTAAGTATCGACGCTAACAACGGGCTGTTTCCAGTTGCATTTTCAGTTGTGGAATCTGAATGCAAAGAGAGTTGGCTCTTTTTCTTTGAGAATCTGTCTACTATGCTTGGGGGTTTTGGGAGTGATACACCATGGACCTTTATGAGTGATAGGCAAAAGGTAAAAAAAATCTGCTCACTTAACATTTTTTTTTGTTTATTTTCTGATTGAAATTGTTTCTAATTCATTTTTATTTGCTGTTTTTAAGGGGCTTGTGGAGGCATATTATTGGCTTTTAAACATTCCTTGTGAGCAATGGTCTAGGCATGCTTATGGTACACATGTTAAAAATGATCATGTCACAAATAATATTTCTGAGTCTTTTAACAATTGGGTAGGAGATTTGAGGGCTAAACCCATTCTAACTTTGTTAGATGGGATAAGGGCTAACATGATGGATTTAATTCAAAGAAGAACAACGAAGGGTAGAAAATGGCACAACACTTTAACTCCACATGCAATGAAAACTTTGAATGCTCTTAGAGATGCAAGTAGGAGATGTAAGTTGTTGGTTGCTGGGAGGGGTATTTATGAGGTAAAGGATGAGGGTGTCCCTCATGTTGTTGATGTACATGTGAGATCATGTACTTGTGGTGCATGGACACTTACAGGTATACCTTGTAAACATGCAATACCAGCGATACACCATAGGAGACAAAATCTAGAGGATTTTGTGCATCCTACATGGACAAAAGAAAGGTTTATGAAGGCATATGATAGGCTGATCTATCCTATCGCTGATCCAAGTTTTTGGCCAAAGGACTTGGATGTTCACCCCAAGGTCCTTCATCCTCCATTGAGGAAAAGAATGCCGGGCAGACCTAAAAAATCAAGGAGGAGAGAACCAGGAGAACCAGCAGCAGCTAAAAGGACTGCAGTCGTAAAATGTAAAAGATGTAATGGGTATGGACACAATGTTAGGACATGCCACATGCAACCTACAAATGAGGTACATAATTGCATGTATTTTAGTTTCTTTAGTCACATGTATTACTATGTTCATTAACTACATTGACATATTTTGTGGACAGGGTGAAACTTCAAGGAGGGTTAGCCAAGGTTCACAAGCAAGAGCTGAAACTTCAACGCGAAGGAAAACAACTTCAAATGTTGGCCAAGGATCCCATGGAGGAAATAATGTACGCATGCCACAGTCAATGGAGGTATGGACTGTTGGTGGTTTTAATTTTTTACAGTCATGACTTTCATTACAAATATAATCTATTTTTGCTTGGTTAGTCATGTTGTAGTTCCCTTTTTTTTCTTCAGAATGAGGCTGCTACATCTTCACAAAGAAGTGTGAAGACTGCCTATTCACAAGTACCAACCACTTCCAATGGTACAACTTCATTTTTTTTATTTATATTAGTATTTTAATATCCTATGACGCTTATAATATTTCATTGCTATCAATTTGTAAACAGTGGCCAAGGATAAAAAACTATATCATCCTAAATGGGGTATGGATGTTAGAAAAAGCAGTCGTAGGGCAGCTTGGGTGGCAAGAACCAAACTGCTGGGGTTAGATAAGCGCACGGACGGGACTGCCTCACGACCAATATTGGTGACATCCAACACGCAACAACGAGAGATACGATCCAAAAAATTTCATGATAGGCCAACAACTTCAGCCCCTCCCCCCACCGAACAGCTTTGAAATGTTTTTTTGGGTGGCTTTTGGATTATTTTGGAACTTTTGTATATGTGTTATAAACAATGGTGCACTTGTGTATATGATTTTCTAGATAGATTTTGGACAATTTGCACATGTATTTTTGTGAACAATTGTGCATTGGTGTTATCAGTTTGCACAGGTATTTTGTGAACAATTGTGCATTGGTTTTATCAGGTTATGCACAGGTATTTTGTGAACAATTTGTAATGAAACATGAAAGATGAACAATTTGTATATTTTGTGGTATGAATTTTTGGATTTTCACTTAGTATGTTATGTTTCTTCATTTTTCAACTGTTTGTATCATAATATACAGAATTAGCATAAAAAAGATCACACAATTTCTCATGCATGCATGCCAACGGCTAGTTTGAAAAAATGCTCAATATCTTACAAAAACCCCCCTTTGGTATTAGTAAATTTCAAAAACCCCCCCAAGGGCATGCATGTCAATTTAAAATTGCAAATGTAACATTCCCGCCACAAAAGGGTATTTTCGGTAGTTCACTGTACTCCACTTACTCGTCGTAATTTTTTTAAAACCTCAGGGGGTTTTTAGTAATTTTTAAAAAAATAGGGTGTTTTTTGTAAAATCGCCTAACCACAAGGGTGCTCAGTGTAATTTTTCCTAAATATTTTCACTCTTTCTCCTTTACCTTCGAAAAATGATTTTTGTTTTCATTTTTGTTTTCCTTTGTTTCAATTTTTGGAAGGGGGTAGGGGTAGGGGTGGGGGAGGATAAGATCAAAAATTTCAAGAATTCAACTCTTGAATGGGTCGTCGAGCTCGAGTTTCACAATTTTTATTCCAGCTCGACCTCTAAAAACTAGACTACTTGAGCTCGAGCTTGTGCTCTCAAAATAAGCCGAGCTCGAGCTCAACTCATTTACAGTCCTACCTAGGTTGATAAGCATTACAAACTTCAAATTTCGATACGAAAAACAATTTTATATTGGTACAATGAAAATAATATATTTTTCAAAACCAAACAAAATCCCCAATCGTCAAAGGTTAAGAGCCCATTTGGATGACCTTTAAAATGAAAACACTTATTTTTTTTAAAAAAAAATTATAATTGTATAGATTTTTTTTTAAAAAAAAATCAAAAAAAAATCAAAAAAAACTTTTTCTAAAAGTTACTCAAATAATTTCAAATAAAAATACCTTTCAAAACACTTTTAATTACTGTGTCCAAACACAAACCTATTTAACTTAAAAAAGTAAAACACTTTACTATAAAAAATACTGTCCGAAAAGTATTTTTTTTAATTCATCCAAACAAGCCTAAAACAACTTTTTTTCTCAAAGTGAATCAAAATTAGTGAGGTGACAATGCACAGAGAATGAGTACACGCTGAAAAACACAGCTGATGAACACTAAAAACGAACAAAACAACACATTTATTCCTTATTTTCTTCCACTTAATAAGAAATGTGTATCTCGTCTAACATTTACACTGCAAAAAGATAATCAATTCAACAAACCTCGTTTATGTCTGCATTGACAATCACATAATAACAAACTCTAGCCAATTTATCACTTGATTCATCGAACATGATGCCCCCGGCCTGTATGATCATCTCCAATCCCTCATCGTCTGCACTTGAATTGTTGCTGATTGTGGGGGGATGAAGGGGGGCAATGGCCCCATCCTCACCTCCTGAAATATTCTGAAAACCCATTTTTTTCCCGGCTCCGTTTCTGCAATGACTTTGTGGACTCAGCATTCAGAACACTGCCACGAACACGAACACTAGAATGAAGAAATGTGATCACTAGAGCAAACTCTCTGCACATCTGTACATGACAAGAAATCGAAAACGCATAACGTGATTGAGCTAACGTGCATCATCTTCAATTCTCCTGCAAAATTTACAGCGCTGTCCTTGCAGCATTATCTTGATCGAACTCATCTTGCTTCCCCCAACGAATCTGACGAAAGGAAGGCACACACCAATCAATTCATCTATCAGAATTAAATTCAAATATATTCCAACAAAACGAAAACTTAGTGCAGCCGCATTCAGAGAGCAGTTCAAGCATATCATGTATCAATCAAAACAATGGAACTCAAACAATGTCCCAACATTCGTGAGATCATAAAATCTTTCAAAAGATACAACCTTTTTGCAAACCTTAAAGCAAAAAGGTGAACTAAATCATACTCTTTTCAACCTCTGCAACCACAAAAGCAATCACCATTGTACAAATGCACATTCTACATCACACATTTCTTGCTAGAAAAACAAAACTCCAACAAAGAAACAAACAAAATCAAGAATGGCACACACAAATTCAAGAAACAGAGCAAAAACACCAAAACAAACACAACTCCCCAGAACAACAACAACACATACTACCTCCATTTCACAATGTCTCTCGTACAGAAACAGCTATTTTGAAACGAAATTAAGATGCCAAAGCGACGAATAACATGAAACAGAGATAGTACAATCTACATCAAAGACTATTAACCTTGGAAACAGAGTCCACCACTTGCCGTACATCCTGAAGATCCGGGCCCGGGCCCGGAGAAGCCAAACAATCCCTCGGAGTCTCGAATGAGGAAAGCGAGAACTGCTTCGAAACAACGCCCACATCAAAATAAATCAATCCTGAGCTGGGTATATCGACCCGGATTTTGATCACGGGGAACCACAAAAACAAATCCTGAGCCGAAATCCCCGACAGCCCATCGATCTCCCCAACGCGGAGGGTCCCCGACACGTTGCGATCGTAGTGGATCTCGTTCTCGAACTTGGCGTAGCAAGCGTGATCCAGATGGACCTCGAATTTTCCAGAATTATCGAAGCTGAAATTTTTCACCCCCTTGGGGAGCAATCCCATCGGCAGCCCGTGGGCCTTGAGAACATCGTAAATCGACGACACGGATGATGAATCAACGGAGATGGAGACTGATATTAACGATGAACAGATGAGGATTGTGGCTAGTGGGGTTAGAAAATGGCGTAAGGATAGCATTTTTTTTTCTTTAATTTTTCAAATTTTTGAGGTGAATGGTGTTGAAATTTATCTGGGTTTTGGGTTTTCGATGAGAGAATAAGGTCCGCGGCGGCGGCGGCGGCGGCGGCGGCGGAGGAGGAGGGTGGTGGCGGAGGCGGAGGTGGAGGAGAAACAGATAGGGGTTTGGGCTTAGCCGAGTGAGCAATTATTGGTGGTGAAGAAGGGTAAGCATTGGGAGAGTCTTGATATGCTGTTTGTGGGGGTCTAGTGAACTGGCCAATGGGGTTGTGATATTTTGGGGGTAAAATGGGGATTTCCGCATTATTTGACACGTGTTTGTTTTGTGAGGATCAAGGAAGTTGACCAGACTGCGGGCGCGAAGCAGGAGAGTGGGGAATTAGATAGAGAAGGCGGGGGCGATATGCATGAAAATTGGGGCGATAAGTACGATAGAGAAGAAAACCCCACGGGCTTATCCAACCGGTAAGAACACTTGCACTTGGATTCTTGCCAACTCCACGTGTGGACTTTCACAATACACCTCCACAGTGTGTCTTGTGTGTGTGTGTGTGTGTGTGTGTATTTTTCTTTCAATAAGAGAAATAGATCAAGTCGAGAGATCCGATTTAATTTCCTCAGTTAGAGAAAACGCCGGTGGAACCGGTGTTTCTATTTTTGAAAATGAGAAACACTTATCTTAAAAATATATATACTTTTCAACAAAAAAATTATATTTGACTGAATTTTTTTTATAAAAAGCAGAAGTAAAAAGAAATACAAAAAATGCCTTTTTTAAAAGCTATACATAGTAGCTTCAATAAAAATACTTCTAATTACTGTATCAAAATATAAAATTTATTTGACTTAAAAAACAAAACACTATTATAAAAAATTACGGCTCAATGAGCACTTTCTTTTTTTAAAAAAAAAAAATCTATATATTCAAACAACCCTGAAGTCTAATTATTATTAGACATCTATTTTGACGAAGTTTGTTGGGACTGAAACTCAATATGATCATCGCACACCAATCATGACAATAACAAATGAAGCCCTATTTGTCGTCGGATCAAATATTACGAGTCGATCATCGTCCCTAACTTATAAATATCTTTAAATAGTTGACAAGTTTTACATTTTTAATAAATCACTATATTGATGAGCTTTTTTTTTTTTTTCTTCGTGTTTGGGGACGGCATGGCTTAGGGTTTATATATTTGTGTGTGACGTAAATAAAGAGAATATGGGAAAATTTTAAATGCAGTCGATTTTGGCTTTATGTATGCAAATGGGGATTATATCGCATCTTTATTTTATTTAATAAAAAACATCTCCATGTAAAACGTGGCGCTATATGAGCATTTAATGCACAATTAATTCATTGGGGAAAAAATATTTGTACAGAATCTTATCACTCGATACTTGAGTAGAGTTCATGACCAAGTAGCATATACTAAACCTAGATTTTGGGGGGAGAGAGAGAGAGAGGATTGGATTCGAATCGAGACCCGTCTTTAATGGGACAGGTTTTAAGGCTCCTAATTGGGTTTGGGGTGGGTCCGGGGTCTCTATTTTAAAATTTGAACTCGCCCGGGTTAATAATTTATGTATATTTTTATTTATTATTTTATGTAAATTTATATAATATACATCTATATTTCATACATAAAAGTATATATTATATAAATAGTTACTAACAAAAATAAATATTATACTCTTGTATATAAAAATAATTACATAACATTAATAATCAAGTTATGATTTCAAAATATATGAAAATAAATATGCGATAACAATATTTATTTTTTAAAAAATTAAAATATGTTCATAAAAATTTATAAATAATTAGTGCTTTAGTAATATTATTATTTTTCCATGTTTATAAAGTTGTAAAAATATCAATTTTCTTTAAAAAAAATTATTTTTTTAATTATTTTAAAAATATAAACCGAGTTTGCCGGGTCCGGGACGGGGTCCAAAAATTCCTCGACAGGGCGGTTCCCGGGTTTGGCCAAACCCGCTCCATACCCACCGCGTTGCCATCCCTAAGAGAGAGAGAGAGAGAGAGAGAGAGAGAGAGTGTAGGACATGGGATGGCTAATTGGAAAATTATTTGGATGGGCATTTGGATCGGGTAAATTGGGTCTCAATTCGATTCGATCAGGTTTAGATATTTTGGGACATGTAATTTGAATTAAAAATCGAATGCATTTAATCAGGTAATTTGGGTTTGATACAATTAACAAAATTTATTTTCATTAAAATTCGAATTCGATCGAGTAAAACCCAAACCCGATCGGGTACCCGATTAATCGGGTAGTCATATAATTCAAGTCGGATTCGGATAGCAATTTAAATTACCCGACATATCGGGTACTCGACCCGTAAAATTTGAACCCGTAATTATCCGATTCGACACTCACCCCTAACTGGGTGAATGAACTCAAAGATTTAGATTTAATCACATTTAATATATTAATTTTGTTATTAAATACATATAACATGTTATTGAATTTGAACCATTGAGTGTATGGATAGGAAGAAAGCACTCCATATAAAAAAAATTCGCCTAATTTATTCATATATTTGTGATGAGAAGCTGATAGGAACCAGTAGCTTATAAGATTATGTTGTTTATTCGTATATTTATCTTAAGAACTCAATAAAATTGTTCTAGTTTTGTTAGAGTCATACTTTATTCTTTAATGCCAAGATTTTTGATTTTGTTCAACTAGTTATATTCATGGTTTTTTCCTAACAAATTTGGTGCAAGGCACAACAATAGAATGATGATGATGTTTTTTTTTAATGATTAAACAGGAAGGAAGGAAGTAATGGTAGCTATCTTTGCCTCCTTTTGTTACATCATATCCAAACTTTAGTATTTAATCAAGAATATATCAATTATCTGAACAATCAATGAAAACACCAGTTACGTCGGTATAGCCACCAAGAACCAAGTAAAAAAAATCTGAGGCTCTGAGTTACACTGGTGCATGAATGAATATAACAAGAATTTTGTGATTGAAGGAATATAATTAGAGGAACATTTTTTGTGACATTGGGGAGTGGGGTGCTAAGTTCAAGAAGGAATAATAGTCCAAAAAAAAAAAAAACAAATGTAAATAGCAGTATTTATCATGTCTGTATATTTTGATAAATAGCATGTCAGTATGGGGCCAGAATGATGATTGTTATAATCTTGTCTAGGAATGGCAACGGGTCGGGTCTGGTACGGGTTTGGCCAAACCCGAGACCTGACCCGTCAGAAAATTTTGGACCCAAGACTCGTCTCAGACCCGACGGGTCCCGGATCCGACCCGGCCCGCTGGACCCGTTGAATTGGCCGGGTTCATAAACCCCTCCCTACCCACCAAACCCGACCCGTAAACCCGCTCCAATAACTAAAATTTTTATTTTTTAACAATTTTTTTGAGATAATAATTTTTAAATTATACAAAAAACTTAATAAAAGAAAACATTCAAATTGTACATCAAATCTAATAAAACATATTCAAATGAAATAATAATAATCAAATCAACTTCAAATATTCAAAACAACATTCTTAAACCAATAGATAGAGAAATGACATTACCAAATACCAAATACCACTTAGTTCATACTTAATAAAATATATTCATAGTTATACCATTGAGTTCAACTTTCTCAAAGCAATAATTAGAGAAATGTATTTAAGATTTTTAAGACTTTTTTAATTGTATTTATTTATATATTTATATTATATATATTAAATATATTTATATATATACGGATCGGGTTTGGGTTGGGTTCACTTGAACCCGAGACCCGACCCAAACCCATGCGGGTCTAGAATTCTAGACCCGCAACCGGTCCCAAACCCGATTATACGGGTCCAAATCCATCCCGAACGGGTCGGGTGTGGGTCAGGGACCCGCGAAACCCGACCCATTGCCATCCCTAATCTTGTCGTGGCATAAATTTTGTGCTAGAAACAATCCATTCCCCTATTTACATAATTATTTTCCTTGTCACTTATGAGATTATAGATATTGTCACAAAATGAATCATGGACAAATAGTATGACTTGTTTACTATGGTTTCTCGAGTATTCTTTTTGGAAGATTTAGATAATTGTGCTTTAATTATTGAGAAAACTCTTCTTTTTTATGTGAGTATTTTAAAACTAAATGGTGACATTCATATATATATATATATATATATATATATATATATATATATATATATTAATTATTGAGAAAACTCTACTTTTTTATGTGAGTATTTTAAAATTAAATGGTGACATTCATATATACATATATATATATATATGTTAATATTAACTGCTACAATAATTCCGTAACAAATATCAAGGATCTTGTAATTATTATCAATTATATATACATATATATTAGGTGACACAAACTTTTATTATATTATGACAAAGATTTTTATGAAGGGAAAAATAGTAAAAATTGTACCTAAATTGTTATCATAAACGATACTGTTTTGAGACAGCTTAGTGATAAAAAAAAAATGTTACTATGATATTATGACAAATTTCTTATCATCACAAAATTGTCACTGTAACGTGTGTTACTCTTTGACGACTACAACACTATCTTTTGTTACCATTGAACCATATTGGGCAAAATAAGAAAGAAATATTATCACACATATGTTATTAGTAATAATTTTTACCTCATTATTCAATTGTTTTGCCATTGATATAGTAGCTTTTCTAATGTAACCTAGATTTCTTGTTTGATATTAGGATAAATACTATTATGGGTATTAAATATTTCATCTGGTCATGAGATCTGCCAATTATAGTAGTCATTGCATTACATGAATACATGATAAGTTTATATATATATAGATATGTGTGTGTGTGCGCGCGCATTTGCGAATGTGGTACATTTTGTGTGTGTATAAAATATTAAAAATAAAATATAATTTAATTAGGTGTCTAAAATTAAATTGTTGTAAAATTAAACAATCCTAGAATTGAATAGAGAAAAATGGGGGGGGGGGGGGGGGATGAAAGCCACTAATAAAGTGGTCTGCGTTTTAAATTTAGGGGAAACAATTGAAAGCATATGTCTGTTTTGTCTCGTAAAATAACCTATTATTATTGAGCTAAATACAATAAAAAAACATATGAAGCAAATCAAACAATAAACTAAAATTTCCACAATATTTTGTTAGATACAAACGAGCATGCAAATTATACATAAAGTTCGACAATACAAACGAGCATGCATGTGATACATAAAATGGGTGTATATAGCGAATGATTTTGCCTACAAATGGACATGTGTTGTCACGACCCGAAAAAATACCTTTCATATTTTATTAAAATAAATAATTTACATAAAAATTTCTACAAAATACAAAAGTTTCAATTTAAAAATAATACAAAAGTAACCATAAAAGCGTCGTAAAGCCCGGTGGTCTTCCGCTACACACTCTAATATAACATCTTTGCCTAAAAGAATGTTCATAAAATGTGTCAACACGATGGTTGAGTGAAAATATTACTCAATCACATAAGGTGCAAGTGTGTGAAAATTGCACATAAATATTTAAAATCACATAATACTCCATGTTCGTTATATATAGTGATGCAATGCTTTATAACTCCCACCAGGATCAAATAATCAATAATCCAACCGAGTCACTCCGCGATTCCACCAATCCCAATCGAGTCACACCAGTGGTCATAACTCAAGTATATGTCGAAGCCTACGACCCACTCTCAAATGAAACACTCCGTCCATATGAGGGGGGATTAGGAGATGGAGGGCTGGAACACTTAATACTGGCATCGCCAATAGAATGTCTCGACGAAACTTAACCACATCCATTCCAGCAATATATTTTGGGCCCATCACATAGTTGAAAAATAATTTTCTCATAACACATAGATCATAAAGAGCATAAATAACATATCATGTTCATGCATGTACCTTTATGAAAACATAATAGCATGAAAACAACTATCATGATATTAACATGTATAACAAATAATTTGAGGTATAAAATCTTAAAAATGTGAACATAGGCAAATCCTTGATATTTTACCATTATTTGGTAAACCCATGTTAAAGCCTATTTTATGAAAATAATTTAAGACTTTTTTTGCATAAACTATTTCAAATGTTTTTAGGGGAAAAGAGAGTATATAGAATGCTTTTTAGGTATATATGTAGGTAAAAAGAAAGGTTTATATATGTATATATATGGATAGGAGATATTCTATAAATATAGAGTATTTTGTATGTTTAGGGTAAGGTGAGTGTGAGTGGGGTGTTTTAGGCGGGATTTAGTGTGTGGATGTGTTTGTTTGTGTGATGAAAAAAATGGAAGACAAGCTCTTCTATTTATAGGGTTTAATTTGTAAAATAGAATTATTAATATTAAGGTCATTTATAATTCATGTTTTCTTTACACCTTGGTATTATAATTAATGTATTCATCCAACTCAAGAGTTTAGTTGTTACTCTATATCCCTACAAATATTGGCTAAGTTTAGCAAGATTAATACAAGTGTATATATTCTTGATTTATCTAGTAATTTAGGTGTATGAATTCATTTAATGAAGACAATGACATTCTGAACATATGTATTAATTTATTTATGTAAGTATATATATATACAAACTTATATATATATATATTTATATATATCTATATGTAAAAATTTATATATATATATATATGAATATATTAATCTTAAAAAAGTAGAATATATATATATATATATATATATATATGTATGTGCACGAAATGTATGTATACAAAATATATTATAGTATTGCATATATATATATGTGTGTGTGTGTGTGTATTTACAAGAATATATATATATATATATATATAATAATAATAATATAAATTCATTTGTGTATGAATGTGTGTGTATATATATATGTAATATAAATATATAAAATAATTTTTAATAAAAAAAAAATTCTAATATATTTGTAATGTATTATTTTTATTTTATGTGTAAAGAATTCTACAATTAATGATCATTTCTTATCTTATCTAAGATTTTATCTAAAACAATGATTTAATGAATGAAATAACATCTTTTCTATTTGAATATCTTATATTGCAAAAATGATCCTATTTATCCATATTTTGAAAACACACTTTATATTTATTTCGAAAATACACACACACACACACACACACACATATATATATATATATTTATATGTGTCAAAATATAAAAATACTATATATATGACTTTATTACAAATAATTCCTATCATTATAATTTAGAAAAATGCATATAGAGCAAATACACATTTAATCATGAAATCACACATAATTCACACATATAAATTAAAAGTCACATAATAATTGCATAAAACATTAAATTATATATAATAGTTTTTAAAATATTACATGAAACATAATATATAATAAAATTTTAAAATAGTAGGAAGTACCGAGGCATTACATGTGTGATATAAAAGGGGCGAGATATATAAGGAATGGTGTAATTGATCCTCAAAAAAAGAATCAAATCAATGCTAATTATATGGCGAGTGTTTTATACTTATCCTATGATTGGTTGATAATTTAGAGAGAGTGATCAATCACTTGATAAGTGCAATACACTTGCTATATAACTTGTTCGTTTCGACAGTTCGGATCTTCTATTGCATAATCGTGTTACATCTTCTATTACACTTATCAATATACACCACGTGTATTAGTAAGCGGTCCAGATAAGGAAAGAGAAAAATTGATAATATGGAGAAAAAAAATATAAAAATTCTCTTTCCTTATCTCAACCGCTCACCAATACACGGTGCGTATTGATGAGTGTAATAAGAGATGTAATACGATTATGCAATATAGGATCCGAACTGTTGGTTCGATCGAGTTGAGTTTGAATTAATTTTTTGTTTTTGACAAAGATATACTTTTTGATATAATTATTCGTATCTTTGTATAAAATTTTTGTGGTCTTGTTACCTTTGAACATGGACATTTGGGCATTTTATGTGGGTCGTACATGCCTATGATGGTGTAGGACTAGGAATGGCAACGGGACGGGCATGGGGCGGGTTTGGCCAAATTCGGGACCCGCCCCACCGGGAAAATTTTGGACCTGGGTCCGGGTTAGATCCGGCAGACTCAGTTTATGTTTTAAAAATAATTAAAAAATATTTTTTTTAAAAAAATTGATATTATTACAACTTTATAAATAAGAAAAAAATAATAGCACTACTAAAACACTAGTTATTTACAAATTTTTATAAACATATTTTAATTTTTAAAAAATTAAACATCATTATCACATATTTATTTGTACATATTTTGAAATCATAACTTAATTATTAATGTTATATAATTATTTTTATATACAAGAGTATCATATTTATTTTTTTAAGTAACTATTTATATAATATATACTTTTATATATGAAATATAGATGTATATTATATATTACATAAAATAATAAATAAATATATATATAAATTACTAACCGAGACGGGTCTGGGTACAAAAAATGAAGAGTAGGGACCCGCCCCGGACCTAGTTAGGAGTCTTCAAACCCGCCCCATTAAGAGCGGGTCCGGGTTCGGGTCTAACTCGGATCCATTGCCATCCCTATGTAGGACCTAAAGTCATAAGAAAATAAAAATTCCGTTTGAATAGACCTAAAAAAGAGGACTTATAAAGTTCTACTTTTTAAAATAAAGCTTCTTTTTTAGGAAAGCCGTTTTTGCATTTGAATACAATAATTTAAAAATATTTTTTTCTTTAAAATTATTTTGAATAGCTAAAAAATATAAAACCCGTTTCAATGGTTTTTTTTTCTGACTTTTGCTTTTTAAAAAAATTCCAATCAAACACTGAGGTTGTGTTTGCAAATACTAAAAAAAATGCTTCTTTCTACTTATGTTGAAGAAAAAACAGTTATATAATGTTTTGTTTTGTCGCTTCTGCTGAAAAAAAAAATTAAAATTAACTTAAAGTTGGAAGCATCTTTCAAAATACTTTTTCCAATTTTTAGTTTTACCTTTTTAAAATTCAATTGCTACTTCTCAAATTTTTTCCAAACACTACCCATTTTTATTATTTCATTTGTTTTCAACTTTTTAAAAAAAGTTCGTTTTAGGCTTTTTTTTTTAATTTCTGCTTCAAAATAAATCCAACCAAATATTAATTTCCTTTCACTAAAGTGTTTCACCCCCTTAAAAATCCAATCTAAATAAGCACAAGGTTCTATTTCAATAAAAAAAATTCTTTTTTCAAATTGAATGCAAAAATATTAAGGATAATTAAGTCACTTAATTGAACAAAAATATATTTAACTGATTTGATTGGTTCTATGTCCTTCAATTTTTTATATTACTAAATAATTTCTATTTTTTAGTGTTTCACATCCATATATACCAAAGGACATTACATTTATAGTTAGTGCATCAACTCTTAGCCACCCATAAGTGGGGTGTGTACGAGGAATAAAGGAACCTGACAGAAGAAATAAAAACACTGTTGGGCATGCATCAAATTGGGAGCTATTGGCAAAGTGGTCCTTCTTTAATAATTTCCATTCCGATTGGTCCCAAAGTAATGAAGAGGAACAATTTAACTCATTATTTAAACTAACGGTTTTGGCACACAAGATTTGTGTAAAATAAAAAATATATAATTTAATTATATTCTTAAATTTAATTAGTATAAAAATACAAATATTTATTATTATTTTTAATTATTTGTAATATATTTATTAATTAGATTAATGATAAGAGAAAAATAAAATAATTTAAAATAAGATAAAATTAAGAAAAAAATATAAAGAAGTAATAAAATATATAAAGAGTGGGATTAAAGACGATAAAGAGGGTTCGATCAAAAAAAAAGAAGATGATAAAGAGGGGGGGGGGAGAGAGAGAGAGAGAGAGAGGAGGAGAGAGAAAGTCAAAAAAAGAAAAAGAAAAATGATAAACAAAAAAGATTAAGATATCAAAATAGTCATTAAATGGTGCTCCCTCTTTATATAATAATATATATTTTGAATTTAAAGAGTTCCAATATTATTATACTGACAAGAAAGGAAAAACAATTAGAACTTCAACCGACTACCTTAAATTTTTTCTTTAGATAGTTAATATGTTGAATTTTATATTGGTAATTAATGAAAAATCAAATCATTACAATTCGGATTTAGAGATACAATTATCATGATACATGTTCAAATAAATCTATATTTTTTAGTGGTGAATGTTGATACAAACGAAGATGGATGTGATACATAAAGATGGGTATATATGATGAATGATGTAAGCAACAATTGGGCATGTGATATACAGCGAGTAAAATACAAAGAAATATGTGATTGATTCTGCAAAAATTATATCATTTTGACATTATTTCTGTTATATTTATGTCATACATAATTTATGTGGTCTTTGCTATCACACCATCATGGATATTGTGGTCTTATACCTAAGATGTATGTAATTAATGCCCATGTTGTTAGGGTACCAAGGTCCGACGAAAAAAGTACATAGTTTTAGTATAAAAAGACATTTGACGGTTTTGTTCATGCTGCTTATGTGAGTATAGTCTAATTAGTATTTTTAGTCATTGAATTTGAATATGATGATATCAAAAAATATTAAAAAAAATATAATATTATATTATAATACTCAATCCAACGATTGAAAATTCAGTTGGGCACTATCGACAGGAGCAGCATCTATCCTCCCACATTTGCAATGGCGCAAAGTTGCATAGGACACTACAATAAAGATACCAACATATTTTTATATACAATCCCTAAACAATGTTTTTTTATACATTAAAGGACATTACTTTTAGTTTGTGCATCATCCAGTCCTTGCAACTCTTGTTGGGGTATATATTATCAACATAGTAGAGAAATTAAAAAACAAAAGAACAAATAAAATAATGTGTCCTTTCAAATCGAACTTTTCGAAATCCTTTTAAAAACGACATTATTGACAAAGTGGTCCTTCTTTAAACATTTTATTTGAATTTGTCCAAGAAAAATGAAAGAAGAACAACTTAACTCAATTCTTTAAATTTCAGCTTAACGACATCCACCACTATTAAATATATATATATATATATATATATATATGTGCGCGCGCGTGTGTGTGTATATATGCATAATTGCAATCACCCACCTCAATATTTTTCTTTAGATAAGTAATAAATGAATTGTTGATCGATGAATAATGAATAACCACGTTGTCTTGAATAAAGTAATTTCTTCAAAAAATAGTCAATTAAGTGATATGGTTCTAAAAGAAATACTTTATTATTATTGTTGTTGTCATCGCCGTTGTTGTTGCATAACTGAAAGATTGATCACTCGATGCAACGCATGGGGGCAACAATTAATATATATTTAACATTATTGGTGGTATTTACATCTCGTGTTTAATTTTTGTGGTCCTTTGTGACCTGACCAGTGGTATTTTTACTCCGCATGTAGGTTGTACATAATTAATGTCAATAATTGTTTAGGACCAAAGGTCATAGAAAAGAAAATATCTATTTTTTTTACATAAAAGAATTTATATGTATCGAGTGTGAAAAAATTCAAATAAAAAAAATAAATCACATCAATAGTAAAGTATGTATTTCTCTAATTTGATGTTATTATTAATTTTTTACATTGGTGTACTCAAATAATTTCATTTTGTTTATTATATCACATCTCCCAAAGTTACCATCACTTGCAAACTCAAAGTTCGTTTTCCACTTCATATAGTTCACTTCATGCTGTCGGCCACGTAATTTAGTTAATCTAATTAGACACGTTTTGGGGCTGATAATGATTTAATTATTAATTTCGAAAATTATAAAAATAATATATGAAAAGTGAAAACCTAAGGACATGATCAATTAAAATACTTGTGGGCCTAATTACCAATCACCATCAGTCATCACGGATTGCTAGTCGACATTGAATGCAATTTTGTCCATGTTTCTCATTTCTTTTTTTTTTTTTTTCATTATTCCAATTTGTATAATATATATGTATATAATAATTGTGGAAAAAATGGATAATATTAATAGAATATGTAAATGCCAAATTAATATAACTAAAAACCTTTCCAACATATTTTTTTCTCAAGAAAGAATTAACTAGTATAACTAGTGATAACCATTTTGAACTAAAAGGATTTAAAAAACTTTCAACTTTATAGACAAAATTACAAATTAAATAAAAACTGCAAAGCTGGAAAAAAAAGTGGAAAACTAATCTATGTAACATATGGTCGATATGCATTGAAAAAAATATTTGCTTTTATGCTTAACGAATGTATTAAAAGCATTGATTGCAAAAATATAATATTATATATTTATTTACAATGATTTGAATTTCTCATAATGAATGTACAGTTATCATGAAAGCACTATCTCGATCCGAATATTGAAAAGACAAATAAAAAATATTACTTTTAAGAGTACAATTAAATATGTTGTTTCACATATGTCACCGGACGTAGGCATAGCGGAATATTAAAAATTTTATTTAAAAATATATAACAAATTATATACATATTCTATTGTCCCGTAACTATCGTGATGCAGATCTATGATGCAAATTAAATAACCAAATCGTTTAAATAAGTTGAATAATCTAATTACCTCTAACACTCCTGTTGTTGTAGGGAAAATGGCGTATTCAAATACACAATTCACGTTCCCGTATTGCCGCGAACGGTTTGCGCTTTCGTAGGAATCCAATTGTCTTCCCTCAAAGCGTATCCACATGTTAACCATACCACGAGTTTAAATTCAATGCAAGACTTGGATTTAAATGGAAAAGTATATAAATCTCTATACTAACTCTTTAGTATATAAGACTGTAGAAATGATGGATATTTTAACTTGCATTGATTTATTATTTATCTATACTATTATAAAAAAAAAAGTCATTTTGTCTCACAAATGACGGATTTGTGTGATTTTACAAAAATTTTCCTTCAATTTTATGTGGAATATTTAAAATTCACATGAAATCATTTCAATTCAAATACCAAATTTTGATATGCCAATTTTATCATTTTAATTAATAGACACATGCAATAAATAAGCAAATAAAAATATTAATATTGTAATATTACATTCAATTTCAAAAACCTATGTTCTCAACCTACAAACCACTTTCTCTAATTACAATTACTTGGTTTGTTTTTCTTTTTGTGTTTATTCTTTATTATGTAATTTTATTTCATATAATTATTTTATTTTTAAATTATTATAATTTAATAAATTATCTCAAATAATTCTTAAAAAAAATATTCTTATTTAAAAATTTAATAATATATTTATATTTTCATCCTCAAAAGACTAGGAACTAAATTAAAATATATATTTTTTATATTTTACACTCACGTAAAATGTGCAACGTTGTTATTTAATTAAATAATGAACCAAAACAATGAAAACCAATAAGTCAAAAGATGACTTTGGGGAGAATAAAACAAGGCACATTCTTTTTCCTTTTCTTTTCTTTTCTTACGTGAATGAGGCCATGGGGTACTTATACACACCGCTTGTGGCCAAACCATCACTCAATTTAGAGTCGAAATTGAACTCCTCTTATTCTCATCCAATTAACTATCCATCATGCTTCTTGATATTCATTAATTTTTAGAATTCTTCTTTTAACTATAAGACTTATTCTATAGTCTTATAGTCAAATTGAAATTTTATAATTAAATTGAAATATTAAATTAATTCAAAATTAATTTACTTCTAATTTCAATTTAATTTCCAAATTAAAATTATATTACAATTTGGTCCTTAATTGAAAACTTATTTCAATTTAGTTCTTAAATCAAAATCCAATTTCAATTTAGTCCTAAATTGAAATCTTATTTCAATGAATAAAATTAATTGAAATCCACTTTCAAATTAATTTCATTAATTGATTTTCAATCAATTAATTCTTAAATCAATTTTCCAAATTGATTCATATCCACCAATTTAATGAGATAGGTCAATTGAATTAGCTATCAATTCAATTGATCTCATTAAACAATTCAATTCGATTAATCAATATTAATCAATTCATATACTTAGGTGATTGGTCAACTATCGTGTGTGACCTTTTAGGTTCGTTCACCAATCGATTAACTTGCATTCAAAGCAATATTTTAGATAATAAAATTATCTGTGATTAATTAAACTCTTTTAATTAATCATCATTTTATTAGAACATTTTCTTATTTATGGTCCTCATCCATCATGGTCGATGTTTTGCAACAACTCTACGAATACCTAGCAAATAGGTGAAGTATTAGAGTGAACCTTTCTACTTATGACTTATTGTTCAAATACGATCCATTCGCTGTTTAGTTTTTCGATTGAGATTTAGGATATGGGATTTGGAAAATCCTACTAACTTCAATTCTCATAATTCTTTGCATGTAGTCCATTTGATAATTGACTTACAAAACTCATTTTTTATTCATTGTCCTCCACCTTGCACAAGGATTTAAGTGGACTAATTATAATAGAACTTGTGCAAAACTCACTCGCTCAATTAGGTGAGCAACGAATCCTTTATTGACTTTCATTAGTCTCCATATATGGGAGACCTATACCCAACATAGGAGTACTAAGACTCGCCATGGAGCCAACACCTAGATTAAAGTATAAATGTCCATATACAAAACTACTATGAAATTTCAAGTCAAAGGACTGGTTAAAGCATGTCATAAGCTTGGAAACATTCCTAATTCTTTTATTCCCATTTAAGAATTTTCAGGTAGGATTCTTAGTGAACTAATTCCTAATGAGTACCCATTAATGCATACGAGTGTCACTACACTCGATGTCTATGAAACAAGAAATCCTCCTATTTGGGATACGTCATAAATGCAAGTCTTTTAGCGAGTCAAGTCAATACTCCGGTCTCAATTAGACTTAATGACTCTGAGTAATTTTGATCACACCTTAGAGACTTGTTTCAAAACTTGCATTTCTATGCGAAGCCAAGTGTCATAGCTTGAATATGATCATGGAGATTCAACTACATACATTAAATACAAATAATATAACTAATTCTATGAGATGAAGATGACCATAAAGTATAAAACTTTCAATTTATTATTTAATCAAATAGATTGTTTGATACAAAGAGTAATTAACAAGTTAAAATATATTGGTTTGTTGGGCACTATAACAAAATAAAAAAGGTCGGATGCTAGAAAATCATTTATTTTCTGTACAATAGAAATAAAAAATTATTCTTTGAATAGTTAAATGAATAAAGAAGAGCTTAAAATCAAAATAAAATTTATTATCTAATACGTGAAGAGAGACAAGAAAAGGAAAATGTATATATTGATAAAAGAGGAGGAAAATCAATTATTGATTTGATCTAGTAGGATGAAGTAGGGGTGTCAATTCGGGTGGCTCGGGTGGGTCCGAGTTAGGTTGAACTAGAGGTATAATATGAAAAATTCCAACCCGACCTGACTCGAAGCTCAACCCGCAAGGGTTAACTCAAACACGACCTAATTGGGTTCGGGTTGACCTGATTTATTTTCAGGTCACCCAATGACCCGACCCAACCCGACCTAAAAAATATTTTTTCAAATTTTCATATTTTTGTAACAAAAAACAATTGCTAAAAATACTATCAAAAAATAAGAAAAAAAGTCTAATATTCAAAAAGAAACATAAAATCAAATTTATCCCTAACATTAACATAATGTCATCTAATTAAACATGATACCAAGACATCAAATTCATTCCTAACATTAACACAATACGAAAACATCAAATTCTAGATCATATTAGAATAAATGTCATCATTAAACTCTAGATTATTTTATATGAAATTAGTTGAAAATTTGGGATTCATTGAGTAGGAATTTTTTAAATAAATTATAATAAAATTTAAGGAAACTAACAAGAATGAAATAACTATACTTTTTATACTATTAAAATATTGATCTTACGTAAACTATATTTATATTATTTAATTGATTTTATTTTTGAAAAAATATATTATATTTTTCAACAATTAAAAGTTCTTTTTGCTTGCAAAATAACATAATCTTTGCAAAAAGATTACAAGTCATAACATAATTTTTTATACCATTATCATTCTTCCTATCAATATAATTGAGTTTTTTTTTTCCTTTTGTTAAGAAAATGGTTCAAGAGTACTACATATAATGTTTTTAATTGGGTTAAAAATTTAAATTGTGAAGCCAAATATTAAACTAGTGGGTATGAAAAGGTGAAGAAAATAAAGACAATGATATATGATAATCAAATATATTATTTTGATTTCTTAAATCTTTTTTAAGTATTACAAGACTACAAACACACTATTAACTTGTTCTTGATAAAGAGAATATTTGAACTATTTGTTAATTATATTAAACTCTTTTCAAGTTCAATCCCATTATTTAATTTAGTAAAAAATGAATTATATTGTATTTATTTTTAAATGCAATAATAAATATTTATTAAAAATTAGATATTCTAAACAGAAAAAATAAAATAAGTGAATGAATAAAAAAAATAATATCAAAGGTTAAAGTACTGGAGAGTGAAAAATAAATCACTAAGTGAATAATAATTTTTTAAAAAAAATCGGGTTGGATTCGGATTAAATCATATGTTTGGGTCATCCAATATTCAATTTCGGGTTATTCGGGTTGACCCAAACCCAACGCAACCCGATTTTATTTTTCGGATCAATTTTCGGGTCCGACCTGATTTGACCCAAATCCAAAAATTCCAAACTCAAACCTAATTTTTTTGAGTGGACCGTGTTTGGATCATTGGGTCGGGCTGGTTTTGACATCCCTATGATAAAGTATTAGATTTCTTAAATAACGTTCAAAATTTGAATTTTAAAATTATAAATAGAACTATTGAATTGAAAAAATCGCTTTCATATTAAACTCTTGTAATATCCAAATTATGATTCATCAGCCAATATATCGAAACTGTGAGAGAGACCGAGACAGAAATAAACTAGCTAGGAACCGTTTCGTTTCCCTCATAATAAAGGGGGTATATTAATTTTCAAAAGATGATTCTTTGGCTAAGAAGGGTAGAAAAGGAATTTCGGATGATTTTGCTCTGACAAGATAGAAATGCTACATTTTTCCAGTCATATTAAGGGACATTACTTTTGTTTAGCTAGTACATAGTCAACGCGTAGCAACTTATAAGTGGGGTATATAACTATGAATATAGGAGCCATAAACAGAACGAATAAAAACAATGTTAGTCCTTTCAAATCAAACTTTTAGGATCCTTTAATTTAGACGTTATTGATAAAATGGCCCTCCTTTAAACTATTTCCTTCCAATTGGTCCAAATAGAAAGGAGAATAGAAAAACTTAACCCACTCTTTAAACTTAGGGTTTAAAGAGATCAAATATTATTAGACATATAAAAATAAAAAAGTAAATAGGATTTCAACCACCTCCCAATACAGTAAATCAACTTTTTAGATTGTTAATATGTTGATTTGTTGATCGGCGAATAATGAAAAATTAAATCATTTTAAAAATAATTGGGATTTGTGTTATTTAACATGTTATATATAGAGTAATTTCTCTTAAAATAGCTGATGAGTAGATATGGTTCAAAAAATAATTATATCATAAGCTTTCTCATCTTAGTTTTAGTTAGGGATGTAAATGGATCGAGACTAGTCGAACAAAGTATTATTCAAACGTGATTTGAATTTCTTATCGAACTTGAAATTTTATTTGAGTTTAGTTTGATTATTAAATGAACCAAGCTCAAACGAGCTTTAATCTAGCCGAATTCGAGTCGAGTTTGAGCCGAACTTCAAATTTTATCGAACGAAAAAATATGTTCAAGCTTGGTTTGTTAAGCTTAACGAACCGAGCTCAAAAGAGCTTTTTATAATCAAGCTTAAGTCGAGTATCGAATAACTTAATTTATTTTTTAACCCTAGTTTTACTTATAAAAGTCTACAATCGGTTTCCCATCGCTTGATTCTCATGAGGTTATATTTTAATGTAGAATTGATTTTACAGTTTTTGTTTTAAATAGAAAGCGCTATTAATTTTACGTTTTATTTTGTCTATGCTCTTGAAGTGTTGGTTAGGGCAATTAAATCATTTTCATTTGAAATTTCTTCTTCTTTTTACTTGTCTTTTTTTTATTTTCTCTACTAACAAGGATAGACGAAACAAAGTGTTGTTATCATTACCTAAACAATCTTGAAATCTCCATTTATAGCAAAACATGATTGTTAGTTAAGAACACACAATTTACACCTTAATTAAGGTCTAAGTAACTCGAAATAGCAGTATCTTATGACTTATTAATACCATCATAATTATAAGTTCGTCCGTATCATGAACTAATTGTCATGATCTGATTGAATAATTGTACAGACCACAACAAAAATATTAAATTTTATACAATTTAATAATATCAAAATTATTAAAAAAAAGAAAAAAGAAAAAAAATGATGAAAATAAAATTATTTCAAAAAAAAAAATACTATTCCCAATGGCTCACGAGATACCCATCTGGTGTATTCAGCTGCTAGATCAAATATAATAATGTCACAATTTCACTATTAAACACTTTTTGATGTCATCATATTCAAACTTAACGATTAAAAATATTAATTAAGTATTACCCGACTGGGTAGCATGAACTAATCCATTCTCACCATGGGCTGTTGGAGCAATTGAATTACAAAAGTTGCCCTCATTCAAATTCAAATTAACCGATCAATAAATCAAAAATGGGTCTCTAAAAAGAAAAAGACATGGGCTGTTGAAATATCCCTACTTTCCTGACACTTTCACTCCAAACGCTCTCTTACCTTGTAAGCAAAATTATAAATCAAACTAATTTGTCAAAATAAAAATGTAAAATAAAAACTAAAGTCAAGATTTTTTTTTTCTCTGCTATTTATATGAAGCTCACTACTGCGGATTGATTGTAAGGAAATCCAGGAGACAAATCGAAAAAAAAAAAAACCAGCTCTTGTTTTGCCATTTTCAGCATGAGAAATACTCAATTTTTAACACTGGTGCTATTAATTAAAATCATATTGAGCTTCAACCCAACTTCATCAGCACCTGAAAATGCTCTTCTCACAAGCGTCCCTGGTTTTAATGGCACTGTTCCTTCCAAACACTATGCTGGGTAAGATAAAGAAAGAATGCTTTTATTCTTTTTCTTTTGAAAAAAATTATTACTTTATTATTTTTTGTTTGATGAAAAAAGAAAAAATCTGTGTTTGTTGGGTTATTTTCTTGTTCTGGGTAAAGGGTTTCTGTAAATACTGTTTATGCTTTCTGGGTTTTTTTTTTCTCTTTTTATTTTTTGTGTACAGGTATGTAACAGTAGATGAAAATCATGGGAGGAAATTGTATTACTATTTTGTTGAGTCTGAAAGGAATCCATCCAAGGATCCTGTTGTTCTCTGGCTTAATGGTGGACCAGGGTGCTCTAGCTTTGATGGGTTCGTTTATGAACATGGTAATGAAAACTTTAACTTTTTTTTTTTTTTTTTTTTTGAGATTTTAAATTTGGATATTGCTGTAGGTTTGGGTATTGTTTACCTGCCTTTTTTCCAGAAAAGATTTTGTAATCTTTTGAGTCCTTTCATCTGTATGTCAAGATTCTTTGTCTACTGTTTGGTTTGGTGGTACCTTTTTTGAAATGTGATATGGGGCTTTAAGTGAAAGAGTTTTCGGGCACATAATTGTTATCACAATGCGGTTAATTGCTGATTTTCTTGATAGATTCGCGAATGAATTAGCAATGGGGCAAAAATATTTTGAATGTTTTTGTTTTATAATGCATCAGAGAATAGATGATCAAGTTTGATAAATTTCTGAGTCACAGTATCCCAAATGCAAGAGTGCTGACCATTTGGTGATTTAGAAACTTCATGACTAAATTTTTCTGTTTTTGTTTTGTGGTATAGTGTTGTCCATGCAATTAATTGAGTCGTCGATATTATTTTTGGATTTCCTTCTTCTACCTACCTTAAAGTTGAACCATGAAAATGGTTATTTTCAATCTTGATGTTAGCAAGCTACTCTGGTTGATGTAATTATAAAGATTTGCTTTCAGTGATAAACTAAATGCACAATGTTGTCGTTTCAGATATTCGAAAGAGACAGAGAGGGAGGGAGGGATATTAGTTTCTTTTGGTTTCCATTTGTTGGTAAAATGATTTTTCTTGCAGGTCCTTTCAATTTTGAGTTGGGAAAGCCAAGTGGCAGCCTTCCTACCTTGCATCTCAATCCATATAGCTGGTCCAAGGTTATGATTTTGAAGTGTTATTCTTTGAATCTTGTCTCTTTTTGTTTATTGCACACCATCGAAGCAGGGACGGAGACAAGAATTCAATTATAAGGGCCTGAAGGAAAATGTCAAAATATAGCACATGCAATATATATATATATATATATATATGTATAAGTTGGTTGTTTAAATATTAGAGGGGGCCAGCTGCCCCCCCCCCCCCCGTGGCTCCATCTCTTTGTGCATGGTCTCTAGCATGCGTACTAGATATTGATTGTATTCAGTAGTTTGAGGACTTATGCATTGCAACTTAAAAATCTTTTTTGGTTTCACCAGGTGTCTAGCGTTTTATATTTAGACTCTCCGGCTGGTGTTGGTTTATCTTACTCCGGAAATGAATCTGATTACAATACGGGAGATTTGAAGACTGCTTCTGACTCCCATAAATTTCTCCTCAAGGTGACATTAACCTTAAACCGCAATTCTTGAATTGTATGAGGCTTCATACTTATATTCTACAATAAATACAATGCCCTCCCCTGTAACTATATACAGATACACAAATATCCTTTCTTGGTTTCAAGATTCCGCATAGCTCCCTTGTAACTCATTTTCACCTTAGATTAACCATTTTCTGTTGATCATTTCACATAGTTAAATGATATTAGAGTTCAAGGTTTTGTAAACTTTTCAAATTGTTCTTGCATGTTTTGTTATCCAAGTTTATTAATAATCTTTTTCAGTTTTGATTAAATTTCAATGATCAAAAGGGGGTATTTGTAATTCGGAACTAACAGGAGAAGTTTGTGCAGTTACATATAGCTGTCTCGATTTTACTCTAGCTACCAGTAACTTTGTATGTCATCTGTCTAGTGGTTTAAGCTCTATCCAGAATACCTATCCAACCCATTTTATATAGCCGGAGAATCGTATGCTGGAGTATATGTGCCGACTTTGGCTTATGAAGTTGCTCAAGGTAATTATTATAGCATGTGAAGTGCATATTTTTGAGATATATAAGGTCTAATTTGTTTTTTGCAATCCTATAGGAATTGATGGTAGTGCGAAGCCCGTTATCAACTTGAAGGTATTACATTTTAGAAGTTTTTAATTGTCAATTTTTGTGGGAAGTAAATTCATAATTTTTCAGGGGTATATGGTGGGAAATGGAGTTGCAGATGATGTGTTTGATGGCAATGCTCTTGTACCATTTGTCCATGGAATGGGTCTTATATCGGATGAACTTTATGAGGTATTTTGCTATGTTTTTTTAGTGTATATAGTGTAAGTGCTATATTGACTCATGGCTCATGTAATGTTACCCCATTATGCATACCCAAATCATTTATGGACCTTGGATCATATATGATGGTGTCGGTATTCACTCATTATACATACCCAACTCATTTATGGACCGTTAGATCATATATGATGATGCCAATATTCACTTTATTACATCATCACATTCTCATCTAACGATTCACCTACTTTGGGTTGGTTATATTTAATTTTAGCAATAATTACAGCACCCTCTCCTATAACTATATACAGTTAGACACCCTTTTAGCTTATTTCCAGCTCACAATTACCCCGTTTTGTTGATTATCATACATAATCGAACGTTGTTAAAACTTTAGCGAACTTATTCAAATTGTTGTTGCATTTATGGACAGTGTTGTCCAAGTTTCTTAATATTTTTTTCCCGACTTTTACATAATTTGGATGATTAAAAAAAGGGTATTTGTAGTTCTGAAAATTAGGAGGCGAAATTTGGGTAGTTACACAGAGAGCACGGCGACTAATATTCCAAGTTTGTGTAGTTGCTTTGCAGGGATATTTATATTCATGAGGACTTAAAAGCAGTTCTCGATTCATATTGCAGGAAGTTAATGCTCTTTGTAAAGGTAACTACTATAATTCAACAAGTGCGGATTGTGCAATCAAGCTTGACAAAGTTAATGCTGTAAGATTGGTTTTACTTTGCCGAAGATCTTTTCCAGTTTAGCAATTTTATGATGTTATTTTATTCAGTTTCACATTTTTCAACTCATTTTCAGTTAGTTGAGGACATAAATGTATATGACATTCTTGAGCCGTGCTATCACGCACAACCAAGTAGTATAATTCAACTTAATAGTGAGAAGACAAAGTTGCCTCTAAGCTTCAGGAGATTAGGTGAGACTGAGAGGCCTTTGCCCGTCAGAAAAAGAATGTTCGGTCGTGCGTGGCCTCTTAGAGCTCCCGTAAGAGAAGGGTATGTCCCGACTTGGCCACAACTTCTGAATTCCGAAGAAGTCCCGTGCACTGTAAGTATCACAAACTTAGATCCTGAACGTTTGTGTTTCTTTTTTAATATTTTCTCGTTGTGAACTACCTTCTCTTCTGTAAATAGGATTATGATTGCTTCTACCGGTTTCAATAAAAACACAATTTATGTTAATTTATATCCTCCATTTTTGAGTTAGCTTGTAAGCAATCTGATTTGTTTTGTGATCTTACGTAGGATGATAGGGTTGCGAATGCATGGCTAAACGATGAAACAGTTCGAAAAGCGATTCATGCTGACAGTGTAAGAACTAGTTATGATTACTACACGATTTTTCTTTTTCTTTTTTTTTTTTTAAATATTTTTGATGCAGTAAGCTAAAATCATATTGGCGACAGGCAAATCTAGCTGGTAAGTGGGATCTTTGCACAGACAGAATTTCATTTTATCATGATGCTGGGAGCATGATCAAATATCACAAGAACCTCACGTTACGGGGCTATCGAGCCATCATATACAGGTAAGATGGAATAATTTGACTGTGTAATATAAAACCGATCGCATATATCCTTACATTTATTATTTCTAAGACTGAGGATCGAAGAGGTATTGAATCGATAATAGACGCTCAAAATCACGAAAAGTGAGGACTGAGATGGTGATTTATTTCAATAGCTAACCCTCATGGTAATTTAAAGCTACCGATCTTTCTTGCTCTCGTTTATACACCCTTGTTATAACCTGTTGAGGAAACCACTAGCTGGATGTGGAAAAATGGGTGCGTTATGTGATATCGCATATCGATTGTGAGAGAAAATTTGAATATATATATATATATATATATGTATATCAAATTCAAACATTTCCCCCCTCTAAAATGACAAGTATACTTTTGATACATTAGAGGATTTCCCTTTGCTTCCCACAATTAAGTTCCGACTTCCATCTGTGAGTACAATGATCTTTGGCAAAACGAAGAGGATGTGAAGTATTTGCTAGGTGGGCCCGTTGTACCCGAGCCTCGCTCGCAGGCCCCAACCCAACTTGGGCTCGGTACTTGTGGTTGCTATTAAATGTATTTGCTTAAATTGTTTTCTCGCAGTGGGGATCATGATATGTGTGTCCCGTATACCGGGAGTGAAGCTTGGGTAAGATCGCTTGGATATAAAATCATGGATGAATGGAGGACTTGGAAAGTGAATGACCAAGTCGCCGGGTATGTCACAAGCTAAGCTATGCGAAACTTCTACAACAATAATAATTGATATCTTCTATTAAGCTCACTGATACACAACAAGTGCGTGCATGACTGTGTTGATATGATATGAAAAGAAAACTTTTAGTTTATTATTCTCTTTCAATTCGCATTATTTTCGTCTCTGTATCTCAACTACTCATTTCTATTTTGTTGCACACAGGTACATACAGGGTTATGAGAACAATATCATCTTTCTCACGGTGATGGTATGCACATTTGCAACTTTAGCCTTAACTTCTTGTTGCAATGAGTCCATCTTGTTTACAAAAATCTCACACACACACACACACACACACACACACTTGCAACTCTCTCTCTCTCTCTCTCTCTCTATATATATATATATATATATATATATATAATCACCCCCTCCCCCCCAACCGCACCAAACAAGTTTCGATTAAATTCTTGGATTCGCCCCTATTCAAGAGAACAAACGTGTCCGTCAATAACTTCTCCAAATCTCAACTATGCAGGGATCTGGACACACTGTGCCAGAGTACAAACCACGCGAAGCATTAGCGTTCTATTCTCGTTGGCTGAAGGGGGCGAAAATTTGAAAAAAAAAAAGAATGATTTTTGTTGTCATAGGAGACGAACGGTTAATTTATTCGCTATTTCTTCATTTATCTTGATTGATAGTAGTGAAGAAGATGAATTATGAATTACGGAGGGAGATATATTTGGCACGAGATGATGATCTCGTAGAGCTTGTAGAAGGAATCATGCCATGCATTATGGGTTAGAATCAGTAATAATAAAATTTCCTCCTACCTTGATCAGATATTTAGGTACTCAATTTCTACTCGTGTCTGGATGATTATATAAAGTACAGGGAAACTATGGCTATGATAGGAAACTCTGATGCAAATGAGGCGAATTTTCGTTTTTCTTTTAGGCTCGAGCTCAAATTAAATCAATCGAGCTTGAGCCTAACGAGAAAAATGGGACTCGAACGTGATTCAACTCGGCTTGTTTGGCCTAAATTTGTGAATAAATTATAGGCTCGAGCCCTCAATCAAGCTCGAGTTCAAAATTTTTTAATTATTTTATTGTGTTTGGGTTGTAGACTTGAGTTCAAAAATTAATATATTATTTATAATTATATATACAATTATATCAAATACAAAAATAGGTATTAACAAAAAACTTGCAAGTCTATAAATAAAAATTATTTAGTTTGAGTTGAGCTCGAATTCAAATGAATTTGAGCTCAAACTTTTGTCGATCGGGCTCGTCAAGTTTGAGAGCATGCTTGATTCTGTAGTATGAGCGTGACTTGAAAATTTTTGTATGAATTCGATCTTGGGATCCATTCATTCAACAAGTGAAAAAAAGTTGTATCAAATTTTTAACTTGTTTAAAAAGGTATTTACATTTGATAGGTGTGGTCAAATTAGATTTATACAATTTAACTCGTGGTAATTTCAATCAATTTAATTACCAAACCAAATAAGCACAAACGGATGAGGGTGTTTGGCTAAGTTTATTTGAAACATCTTATAAGATATTTTAGAAGCTTATAAAATATTGGATCTTATTTTTAAAACCAATTATTAAAGTGCTTGAATAAAAAAATTGGGTGTTAGTTTATAAGATGTTAGTAATGGTAATATTGTAATTAGTTTAATGAAAAATGAAGAATGTTGGTAGATCTTAAAAAATAAGTCAGCACCACCTTACTTTTCTAAAACGAGCTTATAAGCTTCTAAAAATTTTATTTTGAAATTTATAAGCTTATTCCCTTAAAATTTAGCCAAACACTCCACCACATCTTATAAGATATTTTGAGAAGCTTATAAGCTTAGCCAAATAACCTCTAAGAAAGCTTTCCAAATAGAAATATTGAAATGTGTAGGGAAGTATTGAAATATTGGAATGGTACTTTCACTGAACTTAAAAGTGAATAGATTCTTTCACTGAACTTAAAAGTATTGGGTCGAATGATTGAAATTGTGTTATATTTTGTATATTAATTTTTTTTTTAAAAAATAATGTGATGCAATTTGAATCGGTACATGGAAGAATTAGTATTTTATTTTTTTTTTAAATTTTTTATATTGCAAGAGGTTTTGATAACATCCTCATAATGGAGTATAGAAGCAAAATGGATTAACTTTAGAGCAAACTACATTTAGTCCCTTTATACTATGTCCTTTATAACATTTACTCCCTATATTATAGAAAAAATCATTTATTCCTTAAAATTGATTATCCTAAATATTAAAAACAAAATTTCCCTTTATTTGATCATACAAATACTTTGTCTTACTGTCATAATATAAATCTTGGCGGAAAATAATTGATTTTAATTTTTTTTCTTAGTAAATTATATTTTGAAAATATCAAATAATTTTTTCATTTGTAAATCGTTCATTCATCAATTTAAACATGTATGTCACAATGAATAATAAATAATTAAAGTATAATACAATATAATTAAATTTTAAAAATCAATAACATTAACTAATTAAGTGAAAATTGGTCAAAGTGCTTTATTTTCAAAACATTGAACGCAAAATGCTCCATTAATCAATTATGTACAACTAATTAATATTCAGTTGTTGGAAAAACAACTTGTTAATATTTTGTACTAACTATTTATTTATTTTTCATAAATAATGTGTATATATATATACATGCTTTACTTGAGAAATGAACATTTATAAATTAGAGAGTTATTTGATATTTTTAAAATATATTGTACTAAGAAAAAAATTTACACAAACAATGATATTAAAACAAAGATAAAAGTATATGTGTCATAAAATAAAGACTAATTTTGATATTAATATTTAGGGTAATCAATTTCAAAGTGATAAATGATATTTTCGATAGTATAGAAGTTAAGTATTACAATGGCATGGTATAACGGGACAAAGTGTATTTTGCCCATAACTCGAAAAAATATTTATGATACTTTTAACACATTTATTATTGTCGCTCTCCATCAATTAATATTTTAATTTAGTAATTATTTTTATTAAATACAAACAGTAATTTTTAACTATGTTTACTTGTATGAAAAATATAGCATAGACTAACACTAACCAACTGGAAAATCTTTGATGCCATTTCCCTCAAAATGCTTTTCAAACGTTTTCTCTGCACTCAAACCGCCGCCGCGGCCCGCCAGCCGCCATCGCCGCCGCAGCCAATGGGCTGTAAAGCAAGTGACCAAGGCCAACTTCCCGGAGGCGTTAGAAGAAATCAAAGAATCCATATTCAATTCCGACTTCGTAGCGGTTTCATTGCAGAGAACCGGCGGCCACTCCGTGCCGTGGCAAAGGATTCTCCCCATTGATACGGCGGAGACGGCTTATGTGAAGGCCAAGCACGCCGCTGAGAGGTTTCAGATTCTTCAATTCGCTGTCTGCCCATTTTCGGCTGAAGATTCTAAGCTGATTGCGCATCCGTAAGCCTCTTCAATTCATTTTGCTGATACCAATATTTTTAGGGTTAATTTTAGATCTGCATTTGATTTCAACAGTGGAAAAGGAGAAATTTTTGATTGTGCTGAGATAATCACTTTTGCTTGTTTATTACATACTTAGTGTAGAGTTGATTTAAGTTTGGTGTAGAATCTGGAAAAGATGAAGCCTAATAAATTCTTGAAGTGGCTAAAATGCGTTGGTTGATCTAAAATCATGTCTTTGGGATGAGAAATGTCATCAAGCTAAGCTTTGGAGATGTTAAACACATTGGTGACACTTTCTAGTATCCTAATCAATTCCTAGGCAATGAGGGTATTACACTTTCACCAAGCCTCTCTCTCCGGGACGATTCCCAGATTGTTACAACTTTGTGCGGGTCTGAACTTAAATGATAATGACTTTTGTCTTGTGCCCCTGGCTGCTCTCTACCTACCCACACGTGTCAGTTTCAGGTGTAGGTGCGCCTTTGTTCAACTGTTGTTCAAGCTTTACATGGGAGTATGGTGTCAGTTACTTCAGCCTGGTGCTCAAGTATTGGCTCAAATGCATTTTCTCTACCCCCTGTTACCCTGAGGAAGTATGGGCCACCTTATGTTCTTAAACTGATAACCATTTTCGACTAACCTAGCTTGCTCCATCACTCGATACCAATGAGGGGTGGTACATGAATATTCACTCGTTGTCCGTTGACTGTGCCTCTCGGTCTGATCTTAGGAACTCACCCTTTGTTGATGAACCGCATGGAGGAACCCTAACAACTTTTGGAGCGAAACGTGGTTGAGGTGAAAATTGGCAGACTGTGTTTTTAAGTTACTTGACTATGAAAGATCGTGTTGTCTCTCTTCCGCCAAACAAAGGGAGGCAAAGTAGCCATTTCTAGAAGAAAAAGATTCATCATCATGTCTGACTCCTGATGCTACTAAATTACCCTTTCTCTAAATGTCTATCAATCCATCTCTATCTCTCTTCTTGACAGTGAGTATCCATTCCTTATCAGTGTTTTCCACATACTATTATAAATTTTGTCAGCTTTATAACCTAATCAATATAAAGCAGATTTAGAGTGAAAAATAATCAAATTGGTTGACATTGACCTTGAGTGAGGCGATGCATTGATATGCCACTGATGGCATTCGGTTTAAGAATTTTTACATATTTCAATGCTCTCACTTCTGGTGCAGGTATAACTTTCATCTGTTTCCTAGGGATGAGTTGAGAGTTGGGATGCCATCTTATAGTTTTACATGTCAAGCATCGTATTTGACATCTATGACACGAGAAGGTTTTGATTTTAATGCTTGTATATACAATGGTATGTGACACGTGTTCTGCTAAATCCTGGTAATTAAAGCATATGAATACTTTTCAATTTTGTCAAACATTTCTAATTTGAAATGTGATGAAACGAGGAACAAACAAGATAATGTGTTTCATTTTCTTTGGACAGGTATATCATACTTGTCCAGAGCACAAGAATCAGCTGCAAAAGTTCAAACTGGACATTTGTCATCTATTAACCATATAGCACAATCTTCTTCAATCTCCCATTCCCTTGCTGATTCTCTATTTACAGAAAGGATCAAATCTCGAGTTAAGAATTGGATAAATGCTTGTAAAGGTTCAATCAAAAATGAGGGTGAGTGTTAACTCATCTAATGATCTGCTTTTTTCCTTTCATTTTTTTCCATTGCTTTTCTGATGTGTACTTTCATTTGGCAGTTGCAGATGCTTTAGTAAGTTCTTTGAGGAAACTTGTATCTGGAAGTGAATATTATGGTTCTAGACCATCCTTGGTTATAGATGTCTGCAGCGAACGTCAAGTGCAGCTTGCTTTAAAGGTTAGGTTATCGAGCGAATATAGTAGGTTTGGCAATGGGTCCAGGTAGTGCTTGGACCTATCCTGAACTCGCCCCACTTGGGGGCAGTTTCGTAGAATTTTAATCGGGTCTGGGTCAGATTTAAGTTTTTAACTTTAGGGCCCAAAACCCACCCAAAACCCGCTGCGTTAAATATATATATATATATATATATGATGTGTATTTACAATTTCGTTAAGCACAATGTGTGTGTTGCATCAATAATAACATATAAAATATAAATATTATATCTTTATATGTTAAAAATTTTATATTACATCAACAAATAATTTATGCTTTTAAGATGTATAAAATAAAATGTATTTAAAACATTAACTCTTTAAAATTTAAAATATGCATAAACAGTCAAATCTTGATAATACTATTGTCTTTTTCATCTTTAGAAAGAAATGATGATATTATTTTTCTTTAAAATATTATTTTTTAGTCTAATGAGTCCAACCTTTCTAGTCCGGAGTCAGTTTGTGGGCACCAACAAGGGTCCTAGTTTTGGGTAAACCTACCCTGTTGCCATCCATATACGATAGTTGCGATTGTTATTTTTCTGCGTTCTAACAGTTTGGAGTGAGCTGCAGACATTGAAAGAATTTGTTGATGTTGTGCCACTACACGTACCATCAAAAGGAGTGGGAGTGCAGGCTGTTCGAGCTGTTTTGACAAGTTCAGAAGAAGACAAGAACCTACTTGAGGTATAAAATGAACCGCTTGCTGGTGCTATTATGATGTATATATAAAATGAACCACTTTCCGGTGCTATTATAGTGTATATGTTTATGAAACTAACTTGGAACCTCCATATATCATAATACAGAAGGAGCTTAAAGATATGGAGGAGGAGCAAAGAAAGCGTTTCTGTGGCTTCCGTGAGGTGATAGACTTGATTTCTACCTCTCAGAAACCCATTGTTGCGCATAACTCACTTAATGGTCGCTCTCTCCTTAAAAGTTATTTCTCATTTGAAAACGTTACTGCTAATTATTCTATTTTATTAATACATGTTGTTATGTTGGTTTTTGTATTCAGATTTTGCTTTTATACATTCCAAGTTCATCTCTCCACTCCCGTCGACTTTGGACAAATTCCAGAGTTCGTTGCTTTTGGTCTTTCCTCACATAATTGACGTCAACCATCTTATGAAGGAAATTGGGCCATTTGAGAAAATGAATAACATGCCTGCATCCATTTCCTATTTGGAAAGACGATTCTTTGCACCAATTGACCTGGACTTGTCTAATAAAGGTGAGTGCTCAACTTATCAGATCTCATAATTTACTTATAACAGTTATATCTACCCAAGCAAATGTCCTCTTCATTTTATTTCCTGCTAAATTGTGGAATAAAAAGTTTGCTGCATCCAGCTGTATGCTCTTCGGCAAAGTTGACCGCTCTCATGTTTTGCTTTCCTGTTGTCTTATTTCCAACTACTTGTTTCACCGAAAACATGTTAGTTCTGTCTTATTTTTAACAAGATCACTAACAAATTAAGTAATGACGTTGATTTTACATAAAGAAATTAATGGAATCCACAAATTACCACCATCATCCGTAAATATTATTTTCAATCTAATAATTAAATCTTTCTATCCAATTATACTTTTATTTTCACACAAGAATCAGTAAACAAAACAAGTATCATCTTTTTTTTTTCTCCAAATGGAAATAGAAATGAGTGTGAAGATACTGACCAGAGATGATTTCATTTTTCAGCAGAGTCCGACGAAGTCAATATCCATGGGCATAATGTTCTTCATGTATGTCAGCTGTTCCTCAAGCTGTGCTCCATACTGAAAATCTCTGGGGTGGGTGATTGTAACCAATTGTCCCCTGCCCTCCAAGGCCATTCAAATATGTTTACACCATGTTCGACTAATTCCAGTGACGCTTTTGATGATGATGTGAGAATTTGGACCGGCAACACTAGAACGGTTAACACAGACAATTTAGTATTCTTGTGGGGGTTTGAAAGAGGAAAATCTGCCCAAAATCTGAAAGACATTCTTTGTGATTCTCATGATGTTTTTTCTGAAGAATTTGATGTTAGGATGGTGGATAGGACATGCGCCATAGTCGTTTTCTGGTCTCCTGGTTTGTCAGAACGTTTCCTCGGGATAATGGATTCTGGCGAATTTTTGTCTGATGAGCTGAAAGATATGGTGTCGGATGGCTTGAAAGCTGCAGGATACAATGCATACAAGAGAGTTTGTCACTCGAGTTTGTGGAAACCCAATTTAGCGGAGTGCTTAGAGCTAGCCATGGAGGAACTTGAAATCCTTTCAGGGGACGAGTCACAGCAGGAGCACTCGGTGATATATTGGAATAGTGATGAAATGATTAACCTGGACGAACTGTAACATTTATGTTTCTTTGTTGTTATCTCCCTGAAGAGGGCCCAAATCGGCCAGTTTTACACACGGCGATGGTGTTGAGTACAGGTCTTGACGCTTGTACATCAAGCGATGTTTCTGGTGAACTGTATAATCGTAAATTCGTAATGCATAACCTACAGGTAGTCCTCTTTTCTTTTGCCATTCGAGTGCCTGCTCTTCTGGAGTTAAGGCTGCGCTTGTAAATTTCGGTCAAATTCGACCCATTGATAGTCCTACAATATAGTAGCTCAGACATGTATTTAGAACTAAGAATTGCCGGTTATTACAGAAATTTAAGAAAAAGCTTAAGGATATGTATCTGTGTACATTATTGAAGATGTTTATTCAATTTACAATGGTATCAGAAACTGTATTTATGTTTGGAACGAGTGTGCTGCAACTAGACTTGAAAATTGCGATGTTTTATGAAGTATCTCATATAAATAAAACATTTATAGCTTGTTGTGGATAAAAATACATCTATTTTCTTTGATGAATATCTATCAGATTTGTATACAACCACATGCACTTTCTGACTTTAAAATTGTCCTGTATATAAATGTAGTTAAGTATGAATGATCGTCTAGTTGTTTAAATTTAACTTTGGAACCTCTCTTTGGTTCACCCCATGATTTTTCAGTCTAATTATTTGTATTATTTGTAATCTGTAACTAGTAAGTGCACCTTCCAATCTTAGGGTCCAAGCATATATTCAATTTGAAAAACGACACTTATACATCATAGTTCATGTGTAAATAAAATATAAACACTTCCAATATCTTTCTCGCACTCATCTTGTTCCTATGTAGAAGATTTGATATTCAACGCTATTATATTCCATGCAATTAAATGGCTTGTTACAATTTGCTTGTACATAATATTTAGTGATTATATACAATATATATATAGTCATATGAATGCACTGTTAGGAATCCCTCTTGATCCAACCGCCGATGTATCAGGACACAAAACCTCGTATAAAAAACCAGCCCTCCCTCGTCTATTCTTCAGCTTAGAATCTTGATTTCTAGCTTGAATCCTCCCCTTCACTTCTCGAAGTTCGTCTCCGAATTGCTTGAACATTTCTTTCACGCTTTCGTCATTTGTCCACTCTTCTGATAGCCGTTGTCCTAAGCATAGTTCATCGCATGTGGACCTTGACAGAACCTCGACCAATGCTATCCCGAGGGTTGTCTGAAACCTTGGAGGCAACATGCTTAGATAATATCTGTCGGGATTCCTCAGAAACTCGGCAAACTCCATTGTACCTTCACTCGGAATGAATTTTAGGCAGGCCATGGGACGGTTTAGTGGATAGCCCGCGTACTCGTATTGTCCTAAGGTTACTGCTGCATGAAAAGCTGAGACGGTCCATATTAGAGTCGTCAGTGTCTCGATTAGGTCTGAGAGAGTCGTCATATTGTACCTGTTGTTGGAAATGAACTATGTATTGAAGAAATATCATAATTTCTATCTATATATGTTTAGCTAACTTAAGTTATTCCATAAGAGCATATAGCTATGTGTTGTATGTGTAATTTTAAAAAAATTAAAAGAGGATGTTCTCTGTAATTATACATTGGATTCTGTATAGTTACAGGGAAGGTGTTGCAGTTATTGCTATTAATAAATAAATATATTTGCATCTGAGGTTATTTAGTTATATTTCGTAAAACAGAAATAACACAATATTCACAACAGTACCACCAAGTTTCTTTGCGCTTATCACCATGACCAACGTTTCTGATTTCCGACCACCACATTTGTATCTCATAGTCGGACCTCAAAGAAACATCGTCTTCATAAAAGTATGAGCAGTACTGCGTCACCCACTTTTTGATGGCAATCCAAATGTCCAGCCCATCTGCAGCATAGGGATAGTCGTCGAAGAGAAGTTTGACATTTTCTGGTCGATTCGGGTCATGGAAGGCCATACCTCTGCATTATGGTTACATAGAACAAGATATGATAAGAAAAGCACATAGTTTTAACAAAAGAAAGGACGAAGCTAGGGGGGCTAGTAGGGGCAACGACCTCTCAAATCTATATAAAGCTGTATTTTATATGTATTTTAATTGAAAGAGCTGATAACACCTACACCTATTGAGAGTTGGTATAAATACATTCTGACCCCTGAGGTTTGCACAATTACAGGTAACTTTTTATGAAAAGTTAACAAAAAGGTTGGTTTTGTAACCATGCAAACCTTAGTGGAGTCTACCTGTAAAATAAAAGTTGACTATGTGGGTGGTTTTTTGTAACTATGCAAACCTCAGGGAAGTCTAACTGTAAAACAAAAATTGACGGTGGGGGATGGTTTTTGTAATTATGCAAACCTCAGGGGGTTCTAAGTGTACTTGCACTAATTCTCAACGGATCTAGGTGTAATCATCCCTAAATAAATTCAAAACTTTTATATTCTGTAAAAATGTAATCTTGCCTACGCTTTCTTGAACAAAATTTTTGGCTCCGTCCCTGAAGCTATGATAGAGAACCGAGAATACCGTTTGATTAGGTCGGCCGGTAGGCCTTGTTCGTCAAATCTCCAGCTTTTGTAGAGAAAAGAAGATAACTCCATCGAGAGAGGACCGGTAAATAGCGTCTTCTCAAGAACTCCTCCTGCATTCAATACAATAGTCCTTGCTAGGGCGTTTACTTGAATGGTGTCTTTGAAATGAGGATCGAGTAACCGGTGAATCGGGTGCAAAGCACTCAAATTCCTTCTAGTCGAAATGATGAATGGTTCAACTACTGCGTGAGTTTTTAGCCTGCAAATTGTAAAAACCTCCACAAAATCAAGAACTAATTTGTGTCTCACACATGTTGAACACCGTGTCGGATATTATACTTTTGAAAAGGTTCTGTGATACAAGTATGTATGTTTGTGCATCATAGACTTTGTTACTCACCAGTGGTTGAATAGTTGATGGTAACCTGTGTCTGCCGCTGCCACATGAGCTTTTGCAAGTTGCCAAAGGGCCGCCTCCGTCCCATTTCTTGCTGGACAGAATACTCTGTTGATCTCTTCACCATGTGAAGAACCGGGCAAGCTCAGCTCTATGGCTAGTGGCTTTAGTGTGGAATCATCTCTCAGGAACAGTAGTGTGCGCGATGCATAAGCGCAGGCACCCTTTGCATATATTTGTCTCAAGAATGGCATGAGATAATTATGGTGGTCTAGTGTGAAAATCCTCCATTGGTCCATTGCCTGTATATATATATATATATATGTATGTATATATATATATAGGGTTTATTACAAAAAACTCCTCAAGACTGAATCATTTTCACAAAACTACTAGTGGCATGAAAATGACAAATGTGCCCCCTAATATTTGGTTCTGTATTACAATTCCCAACTGCTGTTAGAGAGGAATCTTTAACACAGAACCAAACATTTGGGGGGTCCTGATAATTTTTTATATTACAGAGAATCTTATGAAAGTACAACTAATTCCGGGAGAGGTTGGGGTTCGTAATTAAAACACACACACACACACACACACACACACACACATTGCACATTGCTTTTTTCAGCCTCCCATTTGGCTCCGTGCCTATCTGAAATGTGCTAGGAGATGAAAACTCTGAAAGGGATTTGCCAAAATGATCAAATATGCAAATACACTAAGCATTTGTTGTGCAATGACATAGCGTGGTGTACCGCGCTATCAAGAATCGAGAACAGAGATCGTACCTCTGTAATTGTGAGGCCGTCAAGATTATGTTCGATGTCTGATTCGTCTATTGAACTCCACCATCCATTACTGCTTTGTGGTGGGAAACTCTGAAATGTGCTGAAACTTGTAAGTCTAAACTGGTACACTTATATGGAGTTCAATTTCATACTCTAAATGATGAAAAACATTCAACTGAGTGTGATTGAGCAAATATGATCAAAGACCTGCAAACGTGATATTAAGGTCGGATTAGTTCCGGAGAGCATCTGGCGTCCAAATTCTTCATCATCTATCCATGCAAATTGGTTTTCTGAAACACATTGTTTCGAAATGAGGATTTGTTTTTCTTATATATATATATATATAATAGAGCCTTGAACTTATATAGACTTGAGGAGGCAGCTGCCCTTCTGAGCTAGAAAATTCTTATATAAACTCAATATCGGACCCCATATACGAACCAAAAAGGTCCATATTGTGCCACGTTTTGCACATTAATACTTTTTGTTTCTTCAGATGAATCAAGAATGTGGCATGATTTGAAAAGGCCGGGTTCGTATAAGAATTTTCTGATCAATCCCTGCCGGCATTACCAGCTGCAATCTGAGGCAACGGGAACTTGACCGGTTTCTCCTCCATAACTTGCTTAACCTTTTTGAAGAGATCTTCAGGCAACACTTGTTTCAAAAGCTTGATCAGCCATTCATCGACTAACCTGCCTCTTCTACTCACGAACAGCCTATGTATCTCATCAAACGACTCAAAATGACTGGATTCTTCGCTGCTCGTTAGCATCGACCTCACTTCAGGAATCACAAAATGCACTGCGGCCCGGACCACATTCAGTGTGAATTCTGACAGTTTCTTTTCGCTAAACCGTTCGTCTGGAGGGACGTATGTGTCCATGTTGAAACATCCACCGGGCCGGCTCTCAGTTTGAAAATCTACAAACATTTTGCACAAGTTAGTTTGAAGCTTAAACTGTTACAAAGAAGAGAGACATCAAATATTTAACTAAATATATATAAACTACTAGGTACCATGAGGGCTGGGCGGGCGACCGGTCCGTAACCTACGAGGGTATGGATACGATTTGGATCCGCCTAAAACGGGCCTTGCATGATCCAGGCTTTTATCAGGATTGCCAAGGTCATTGTAGTAATCATAGTCATATATTTGTTCCCATTCTTTTCTTTGTCCAGTCCCATCTCCTCTCAGTCTCATTAGCTCCTCTTTCCTGAGTTCCATCAATCCACTTGGTGTTTGGTTTGGGAGATAACACTGAACAGGAATCCAAAAACAAAACAAAACCAACGATCAAACCTTTTTACTTTGTTTTTTTCTTATTTTTTCTTTTCCTATTTTTGAGTTCCAAGAAAATAAGTTTTCATGGACTTGATGTGTGATGAAAGGGGGTAAATCTCATTTTTCGTCCCACAGTTCAGCTCTTGTTCACTACAAGAATGCGCATCCTTCAGTGATGAACCAATGCACTATAAATTTAGTTTTTCAAACGGATTTTAGTTTATAACAATTTTGCTACTAAATGTCATGTCACTGATTGTTTCTTTAATTTTGTTTGCATTGAATCATATCGCTAATCCATTATAGATACCTTAAATTTGTGATAAAATCTCCCCTTCACAAAATTTCCGTTAGCGAAGGGGGTGATTTCTTATAGTGGTCCATTTTTTGTCGCATTGATCATGAATTCTAAAATTTGTCAAGTATATCTATCGAATTTAGTTATTTTCTACCAATTTATCAAAGTTTTAATGGTAAAATGAACGAGTCAAGCATGTAGTTGTTAAGTACTGAGTTTTGGAGGGAAAATTGTCTCAACAGCCACATGGGTAGCTCGTGATCATGCCGTCAAAATGCTAATATAAAAGCGGACAAAGACTTATTAGTTTCGCAAGAAAAAGAAAGTAAGTGAAATGACGCTAAACTTGAGAATTCGTAATCAATGGAATCAAAATAAACCACTGCTAAATTGTGGGAGGACTAAAAAAATTAGATCCCTGTAAAGCGAAAAAAACCTCAAACTTACTGCATTTGGGAAGAAGATCCGGTCTTGTTCAGTTACGCAGAAAGGATAAATCCAAGAATTGCACTCGAAATGAATCATCTGATCTGAGTCGAGTTGGAGAGATGCAGACTGAAGAAAGAACTTGTTATTGTGCTCATTCTTTATGAGAAGAGCTCCTGGATTTCCAAAATCTTGCTCAACTTTGAAATCTAATTCATATCTTACAACTTTAGCACCACTTTCATTGTCAGTGCTCTTTCCATGTTTTAGCACAACTTTCGGAGTGAGCTTTCCTTTTCCAGTGTCTGATGAATGAGAGAGAGAGAGAGAGAGAGAGAGAGAACATAAGCAGTAGCATGTCATGACAAGAAGAGAGACTCTCACTTGCGGGTTATCACACTGTGGATACAAGGCATGACTATGCATATGTGTGTGTGTGTGTGTCTATATATATATATATATATATATATAGAGAGAGAGAGAGAGAGAGACCCAGACCCTTAAACCAGAACTCACCTGGATCAATATTTGAAGAACTATACAGCTGAACTGAAGCAGCTTTTCCAGGGCCTGGTTTTCCAGGGCAAAGTTGGACGATGATTTCTCCAAACACGAACTTCTGTTGAGGATTTCTAACATTGGAAGTTCTCCCACCTCCTACACTGCCTTGAAATATATTCAGACACTCGATTATACGACGACACAGGCTTTGTCTTTCCATTTTCGTAGTCGCTCTTGCCCCTCCTCTCTACCTGGTGAAATACATGGTTTTGCTTCCTACATTTATCAGCATTTTTATAGCCTGTTTTGGTATGACTTTTTCAGGGAAAAAGAAGTTTTGGTGCAAATCTTTTACTTTCGGTAAAGGATCAGATTCATTTGTCACATTCTGACGTTTCCCATTTTCTTTTCTTGGATTGCAGTTATATATGTTTGGATCAATCTTTTTTTTCATTGTTTTTTTTTTTGTTCTGTCCTTTTGGTTGTACAAATATCGTAGCGATTGAGTATCCTTTAAGCGGATGTCACTGGAATACAAGAATCTCGTTTAATTTAGGGAGTATTTACAAACACTTCTGCTGTTAGAAAATTTTGTATTACCAAGAATATGCCTCCTGACAAACGTTGGATGAGTACGGAAAATCTTGCAGTATATGTATTTCTTTCTTGTCAAATGCAATAGAAGAGAAGCCTAACGATCAGACTTTGATGAAATGATCTCTTCCAACAGAGGAATCTGTCCATTACACAGTTCGAATTTGGGGTGCCAACAAGCCGATTCGAGCCTGAGTTTGGGCAAAACTTTCAAGCTCGAGCTATTCACACAGTTTGGAATCTTTGGATCCAAGTCTCCAACACATTTCTGCCATTGAGTGCCGCAATTAACAAAGACTTCACTATTCTAAAAGTGAACAGGAAAGAGAGAGAAGATGGACATATCCCCGGAATTGCATCCACACACCTCAAAAGGACCCCGACATGTAACCAAATGCCAAAGATGGCCATGTCCCTGGAATTGTGCGCGAGCACACACACACATCTCAGGAGACCCTGACATAACCAAATGCCGAGAAATAAGTAGGACATCATCTCCAACTTTCCCATTAACACAGAGCAGGCTTTTACATTTCCAGGAATTCCAAATTCATAAACAAGTCGATTCAAGGAAAGGAGTCGAAGAGGATCATGTAAATGCCTATAATCCCATTAGTATAGGAATGAAGCCTGAATAATTTATAAGTTTCTCAAACAACCATACGAATAAGCACCAGGAGGCATAACAATCGAAAACACACTCATTGTTCGAGGAATAAACTCAAACTCATTTGCACCATAAAAGAAAACCGAATCACCTTGCAAAAGATAGAAGTAGAGAACTAAGTAAAGAATCATACGGATAGAAGCAGAGAACTAAGCAAAGAATCATACGGGTAGAAGCAGAGAACTAAGTAAAGAATCATACGGATAGAAGCAGAGAACTAAGTAAAGAATCATACGAGTCTTCCATCTCCAATTAACTTGACCTCGAAAGTATATCCCTGACCAAGATAGTCCAGCAGCTAATACCAAAGAAGCTCTTGATCCTTGAGAATGTTATCTGAAACTCCAATTACTGGAATAAAAGTTGTCTAAATAGGTCTAAAGTCTTTCTAGTAAAAACCTATACATGTTTATATTAACTATTGTTGTCTACTCATTTTCCCTACAAGTTTTCTAATGTCACAAACCTCTTTTGCTAATTTGTAGGAGTGTAGCAACCCAACTGTATAACTTTTACAGAACCTGCAATATTCATCTAGAATATGTAAAGGTCCAAATATCCACATCCAGATTTCTACTTACCAAATAGGCACCAGCTAAAAGGTCCACAACATATCTAAATTCTAATTGAGCATAGATTGCGAGAAAAGGTGCATCAGGAAACAAAGAACTCAGGTGATGATGGCGAAAGGGATGGACATGGGTAATAAAAACTGGCTGCAGTGAATTTGTGGAAAACACAATGACATTTGCAAGTCCTACGCCTCAGAAGTTTAATTTTCTTTCACAAGTTGCCCTAAAGAGAAACGATGGACGATCTCATGGTAACTTTATTCATTAAAGTGTCTGTAAATCGTGGCAACACACTTCTGTTTGTACTTTCGCTTCTGTACAGTGAAAAAGTTATGAAGGAAAGAACATGAAGCTTGCAGGACAGGACATCAATGAATGGAGATGAAAATGAACAATCAAGACGATATTCTACCACTTCAGGAATAGTCAGCCTACACTTTAAAACAAAATTATGCAGTAAAACCAGTTACTTGCCTATTCGCATAAAAACAGCAAACAAGCCTTTTTACCAAAGCAACAGGCATCCTATTATCAAACAAATATGTTTTATCCTGATAAAGAACTATCTCTGACACCTAGTCCTCTGAGGTGCATAAGAGTAAGCTAAGCCAACTGAATCTTTTGAGGACCAAACACACACCAAGTCTTAGTGGCAAATATAATTGATTTAGTATAATCCTATTGCCAACTATTAAAAGCAGAAACAATCATGGCAGAGATATTAACTGAGCACCACGACCTGGCCCAGAAATTACAGCAATTTACTAAGCCATCGTAGCTCCATAAATCAAAACATAAGCAAATTTTCATTCACTAGAACTTCTATTTGGCTTGGCTCCTAACCAATACTAAACAGGTTCCACCTATTCGGTAAAAACTTTTCATCGATAACACTGGTTTACACCAGTATATGACCATGTTCAAAGTAGAAACATCGTAGGTGATATGGGTCTAGCCATCCTGATGAGTAGGAGGAAACCCAATACCCACTATTTGGTGAATTGACTACGTGCAATAAAACAACTGGTGTAATATTTACTCTGAAGTCTATATGCTTGCCTAACAATTTAACTATAAGAATTAAGCTTTGGCGTGGACTTCAGCCAAAACAACACTTTAATATGCACTGCTCATTGTGCCACTCCTATCCTCTGCAACTTCTCAAAAATGAACATCATGCATAAGTAAAAAAATCACAATTTTAAACAAACCAAGGCATACTAGTCGAAAGAAATCCGGGTCAAATATGCACATTCTTGCTAATCCGTGCCTGCATCCTATATGAAACTGTCGAATTATCAAATAGCATTCAAAGGTACACATTTAAAAACAAACAATCAAATCCAACCCCCAAAATATCCATTCATCGTCATCATATGGTCAATTATCCATAAGATCCATCCCATTATTCAAAAACAAAAAAGATAGGCCCTTACAAATGGCCACCGCATCAACCAATGCTCCAAGAATTGAAAAGCTTACGGAATGTCCCACGGCTTCGGCTCAGGAACAGCAACCACCATCCCCTGCAAATCCTTCGACAGAACCACCTGGCACCCGAGCCTCGAATGCTTGTTCAGAACCCGGTTCCGCGAACTCCTCCTCAGCACGTACTGCTCATCGTACGACGGCGGCGGCAGCTTCTCGAGCCACTCCTGCGCGATGTGGACCTCGCACTCGGCGGAGCAGGCGTCGATCTCCTCGAGCCGGTGGGAGGCCGGGTCGATCAAGCCCTTGTTCGCCAACGCCTTGAGTAGGGTTTGTCCCGCGAGACCCACCACCTCCTGCCTGTGGCCATCCGGGTCGATCGCCAAGAGCTTCACAATCCGATCGGCGACTTTGGCGGAGGACGAAGGAGCGGAGGCGGCGGAGGAGGCGGAGGAGCGGACGATGATGGCGCGCGATGAGAGAGAAAGTGATGGGGCTTTGGTGATTTGGGAGGCGAGTTTCTGGAGCGTTGAGATCGCCATTGTTGCTTCCGAGGGTTTGGAAGTGGAGAATAAGGGGAAATTTTGATTATATTGTAGCCAACCTTCATCATTTTCCTTCTTTTATTTTTGGGGTGGAAAAAATAGTAAAACCCCCCTAAAATTAGTTTTTTATATCTAAAAAATACATGAATTAGTTTATTTATCCGAAAAAGCCCACACTACCGATTTTTCATTTCAAAAAAGTCCAATTTTTTTTTCACTACTTTTCGAGATAAAATTACCCTTTAACTTCCTTATATTCCCTCTGTCTCATAATATTAATCATTTTAGATTTTTTTTTATCTTATACTCTCCGTTTGGTTCTAGAATTTTGGTAAGTAAAATATGATGAAATTTTGTTTCTTTGCTTTAAATAATAATACTTTGTGTTTTCATTTTTATTCTTTTCATTTTCTTCTCACTTTTCCTCACTAAAATTCTTGCTCCAAACATACCAATAATGTTTGTCACTTTGAAGATTTCAAGAGAGCATTAATTTCCCCCCCTCCCCTCAAATTTACTTTCATTTATTATTTTTAATGGAATTTGACAAGGCATGATGAGGGTAATTTTGTCAAATCATTTTAAATTTAATTAAAAAGAAGGCTATTTATTAGAGTAATTGATTTGTGTGAAAAAAATCTATGATGACTAATATTATAGGATAGAGGAAGTATTAAAAAAAAGTATTTATTAGTTTTATGCGTGTTGAAATTCAAAAAGTTTGTCTTGTTTTTTTTATTAAAAATAAAATTAATTAAATCATCATTGGTATACTTCAACTTAATAACTTACATATTTTTTTTCTACTAAAAAATTAATTAATTAATTAATTTCTACACTATAAAAGGTCAGAGGTAATTATGTCACAAATTTAGTTGTTGGGTCTTTTAAAATGAAAAATTGGTGGAATGGAATTTTATGATTGAAAAATGTTTTCCTGGATTTTTCAGATAAAAGAAAAAAAAGATAATGATCGAGGGGTTTTTTCGGTTTTTTTTTTTTACGTTTATTTTTCCCCGTGCTTTGTTTTGCTTTCTGCAAATAATTAAAATGTTATTATTGATTTATTGAAATACCCTTGTGAATTTCTAATGGGTTTAATTAATAATAAACATTCCATAAAGAAAGTTGCCAAAAAAAAAAAATAATAAAGAAACAATAACCTGAAATGTATAAGATTAATTTTGTTATTGGAAATGTTACATTTATATTTTCTTTGACTAAAACTACAAATAATCTTGTTTAGAGCATGTGACTTGATTTTTCTTTTTAAATATATTAGTAACACTGCACACTCTACGTGTGTACAAAATATAAAAAATATATATCTCAATTTAGTATTTAATTTTTTTAGGATGAAAATATAAATATATTATTAAATTTCTTTTGAAAAAATTCTTTTTTAAGATTTTTTTTGAAATAATTTATTAAATTATAATAATTTAAAAATAAAATAATTATATAAAATAAAATTACATGATAAAGAATAAACACAAAAAAAAAAATGAGTAATTGTAATTAGAGAAAGTGGTTTGTGGGTTGAAAATGTGGTTTTTTTTAAATTGAATGTAATGTTAAAATATTGACCTTTTTATTTGCTTATTTATTGCATGTGCTTGTTAATTAAAAGGGTAAAATTGACACATCAAAATTTGGTATCCGAATTGAATTGATTTCATGTGAATTTTCAATTTTAACCATAATTTTATATATTTCTATTTATTCCACATAAAATTGAAGGGCAAATTTTATAAAATCACATAAATAACCGTCATTTGTAAGATAAAAATGACTTTCTTTTTATAATAGTATAGATAAGTTTTATTGGGATATTTTGATGAGTAGAAATTTATCGTTGAATCTTTCTACTCTTGACGTGAATTGATTTTATGTTTATCAATGAAGTTTTCGAATAATATAAATAAATTTAAATAATCCAAACTTATGAGAACTGTCTCAGATTATTATGTGTATCAAACATTAAAAACACCAGCACAAAGTATAGATTAAGTGAGTGGTTGGTTGGACTTATTAACTCTTCTAAAGTAGTTGGCAATTTTTATTTTTTTTTTCCAACAAATGAGCTTTAAAATTTTAAAAGTAAAATGTTTGGATTTTCAAGTTATTTTTTTTAAAAACAGTAATATTATTTTAAAATATTTAATAAATTGTCTTATAAACAATAAATAATATACATGTATTTGTTTTATTTTAATATTACATTTTATCATCTCAATAAGCACTATTTACATGGCGCACGTAAGAACTTATGAGCCCCTCAAAAACGTTTTATGAAAGCTTATAAACCATATAGATATGTTCGAGATTTATAAGCTCGTAAAAGAAGTAAGTTGCTCCCAAATAATTTTTAAACCAGCCTTGATATGGTAATTTTTGGAATCTGGTTTTTATTAATAAGTAATTTCTCTTTATATTAAAAAACATATGTGTCATGGTAAAATAGATCATTACATCATTAGTTTAAAAAATAAGGAAAAAAAAACAAGAAGAAGAAGACAAGACATGACCAAGTTATATAAGTAATAATTTGCCATAATAACTACATGCATTAATGGTAGAAGACATGCATGTTTAATGGCTCATTCTTTTCGTTCTATTATCTCCAATCGACAGTATTTTTCTTTGATCTTTCTTCGATCCAAATCTCATCATTTCCTCTATCAAGCTTGGCATACTCTCCTAACTCCAGAGCATTCAAACAAAATTTCACTCTTCAAAATTTGCAAGAAACTTGTTGCAAAAAGAAAGAAAGAAGCGAGCCATTCTATCGTACGAATCTATGATCAAGTAGGTAACATTATGCTCCAATAACTTTCTTCAAATTAATTTCCATCTATTCTCTTTGCTTCATATTGTTTCAAGAATTATTTAGGTGCCTAAAACTCCCTACGATTTGATCCATATACGAGCCCGAAGTTGCCTGTTCACTAGATATTAAAATCATTTCGGCAATCTCATTAGCAACTAGCCATTTTTTGAACTTTTTATCTTATAACTCATTACTTATTCAAATTTAGCATACTTTATACTGTAGAAGATTTGCAATGTGAAACTTTGATATTTATTTTACTTTTGGCCAAAATTTGTTTTCTCAAGATCTGTAGAGAGTCTCAAGTATGGCCGCTGTATTTCAAGTCATCGAAATATTGATTGGAGTAGTTTTCTCTTTCATTTGTAGGGATGGGAACATTGTTGCCCATCGATGCTCGCAATTCATCTTTGAACTTTGTGGAGTTATCGGTTCTCCCACATTACATAATCAACGTATTTCTGGCTGAAGCCAGTTCTCTTTGATGACTTATAAATCACTTGGTTTTCAAAAACAAACTCTTTCATTTTTTACTCAAATTTGACAAACTTTTTGTTCCTAAAAGGCTTGAATAATATACTTTAAAATGGTTCTAAAAGTAGATCTAAAAGTTTTGTATAGATCTGTATAAAATCTCAAGGTTAGCTATTCAAAACAACTTTTCGGAAATCCGCAAAAAATTTCAAATTTCGAGCTTCGTTGAGCAATATTCAAGTGTCCATAACTCTCTCATCTCTCCTCCAAATTTGATGAAACATGTGTCTAGAAAGCTTGTAGAATGAAATTTCATGACATATTAAGTTTAGATCTAGACTAGATTTGTACAAATATGTAGAATTCTTAAAGTTGGTTGCTCGAAACCTATCTTCAAAACTTCCGAATATTTTCAAATTTTGTTTTTGTGAGGTGCAATCTTTGAACCTTCGTATCTCTTTCCATATTTGGTTAAATCGAGTGATTCTATCCTACTTTATACTAAGTCCAAAAACCGTAACATATGTACCTTACATTTGAAATTTGTGAGAAAAATGAGTTTGAAATTACCTTGTCGAACAACTTTCGAACTTAAAACCAAAATTTATAAATCCTTGATTTAAACCTTGATACCTTCAAAACTCATCACAAATGGTTTGAACATGTCTTGAGGAGCATAAACACAGCAGCAAACATTTTGTTTCATCATTCGATTTGACCATGTACGTCAATAAATCTTACTTAAATCAAGTTGGTTGATAATTACGATTCCAATAATTATGATTTAAATTTTCACGAAAATTAGTTCTCCAATCCTCTAATTTCGTTTTGGAATGGTAAGTATTAATTGAAACTTACCATTTTAATTATTTCTAATCCATTTTGAATTGCCAAAAATTGATTTGGGGGTTTATTTCTTTGCACGAAGAGCTTCATTTTCATATATAGGTTGTGGGTGAACCGCCGGTTAATGGTCAACATTCAACCCTTCTAAATCACATACTAATCTCAAATCCAAAATTCATTTCTAAACCCGATATCATCTTGATAGTTTCATGTCGCATTAAAGTTGACAACCAATTAAATATACCTGAATAATAATTCTAAAACTCAACATTTTACATCTAAAATGCTAATATAAACATTATTTGGGATAAATATGTAAGAGAATTTTGTAATCGCAGGATCGATACACCATGAATTTAGAACACTATATATATAAATTTATATTAGCGTACCTTACACCAAGGTTGATAGTTGATCAATATGGATGTTTAGACAAACATCCTTGGCTAGTTCTTCCTCTCCATCTCTCACCGATATTGACAGCTTTCAATGGGACAAGCGATTATCAGAGTGTGGAGTGGAGAGGGGACCTAGCCAAATATATAATATAACCCTAGGGCCCTCCCATCATGGGCTTTCTAGGATGGACCTACACCAACTGTCAGACCATGTCTGTTAAAATCAAAACCTTCACAATAGTGGGTCAAATAAATCAGGCCTTATAAGTCAAGTCTCATTAACTGTATTAATTTAGCCCGTTTTTATTTTATAAAAATAAAATATCCAATTAATAGAAGTCCAAATTAGAATAAAATTCTAACAGTCTCCCACTTGGACAAATATTAATTGATGTTTTAATCTCCCAAAAACAATTTATTTGGAAAATGACTCTCGGGCTAAATTACAAGTTTTGACTGTGGCCACATTTTGAAAACAACAATACGGCAAGGGAACAAGACTTCTGCAATCCGGTCCAGTGAAAATCACTAATATTGGATCATGGCGATAATTGCATCCTTAATTGACACAAGACCTTCCATGGTCACAAACACCAGTAATTCCACCGACATGGATTCAGACATGGTGGTGTAGCAAGAAATAGCATCACAACATGACCCAAACACATGCTACTTCATTGTCGGTTCTTTGATTTTTTTGTAAGATATGGATTTCTGTATCAATATGAAATCCCAAGAAAATCTGATTTTCTTGCAAAATATGAGTTTCTAAAACAATATGAAACTCCAAGAAAATCAATATGGATTTCTTGTAAAATATGAGTCTCGAGGTCAATATGAAACTCCAAAAAATCCAACGTGGTTTTCTTGTAAGAAATGAATTTCTAGAACAATATGAAACTCCAAGAAAACCCAATTACTTCTTAGGAAGTCATATATGTCTCGATCGATAATTGGATAACAACATGGTGTCATTTATGAGACATACCCATCTCTTAAGGCCAACACCAAGCCTTAAGATATCAAAAAATGTGAGCACACAAATATGGATCAATCCAAGAGCTTTATATCTTGATGCGCATGGTCCAACTTAACCCTGTAACAAAATGGGTTAAATAATAATACATGAACCAAGTTAAATAGCTCCCACTATTTTAATATGCCAAGACTTGATTGCATATACGTGTTAAAATTATGTATATCGCACTTGATGGATATCGACTAAACCATCAACTTTTCAGCAACTGGCCCAAAAACTATGTGCTCTACCACAATGTTGCTTATCATTGATCAAGTCTATACAAGTGAGAAATTTAACTTCATATATCAACATATTTGAGGATGAATAATCACATGATCATGCTATAAATAAATCCTCAACCAAGAATAGATAGATTCAGTAAAGATACATCGTGAGACAACATTCATCAAAATCTACACATATAGTGCATTAGACCCAACACACAAGTATTAGCCTTGATTTATTGAAGGCTTCAAAATCCTTCATAATAATTTTCCCAACAATTACTTATTCCACTCAAGTTAATAAGTAATTCAATATTAGAAGAATCAATCACTCTAAAATGAGTCTCCTCTATATTAATTTAAACTTATAATAATTGAATCAAAAAAATATACAACAATATACCCCCATTAATCATAAAAGCACATCCAAGTCAAATGATTCAATTATTAGGCCTACTAACAATGACCACATGTAGGCAATTTGAGAAATCATCAATCAATTTCAAATCTTATGGGCCAAGTCATAGTATCAAGCAAGAGTTTATTTCTCCAAGCATTCCATGAAAATAATAAGACATTATTGTGCTTGGTTTATCAAATAACTCAGACAATCAGTCAACAATTTATTAACCATTTAATATTCCAATTTGTCCAAAACAAGAAGTTCTATCTTTAAATTTTCAATCAAAATTTTACGGCCAAAACAGAACTTGAATGCTACAAAAAATTAGAAATTGAGATTTTTCAAGTTCATCATATTATTAAGAAATTTATTTGAAACAAGGAGAGTAAAGGATTATCCTTGTCGACACACACCCCCTTTTGAATAAATTTCTTAGCAGCAAATTTTGATTGAATCATTCACGGAACTTCTCACTGATCAAATATTTTCTCACAATTGACCATTTACAATAATGATCCATATATATGACTCCCACATATCACTGGGAGACATGGATTATAACAAAGTCCATGTATTCCCAACTTAAATATCAAACTGAAAACTTGAAACTACATATATTAGTTTTCCAGGACCAGTTAAACAATTCAATAATAATCACTTTCGTAACAATCAAGAAACACAAAATATCTTTCTCCAAAATCAAAATAAAGATATCTTTGCTATATAAAATTTTCAAGTATTAGATCCTAATGTGATATCGAAAGTGATTATATCAATTGGATTTACATTGAGAAACGTAATAAGTTGGGCAAAAATTTTCTCTTTTAACTCTTAAACACATAGACTTGGGTATACAGAAAAGAATATCAATTTGCTAAATCGCTTTCTCATGAAGCACCAGTAATAAAATATAGGATCAATATTTTCAAATATTGCACAATAGATCCCAATTGAAATCCCTCATTAATATTTCAAATAAACTCTCTATTAAATACATAAACTTCACCTTTCTTCAATACAAGAGGAAAGCCAAGAACAAAAAAAACACAATCAAAGAAGTCTCTCAAGGTATGACACCAAATATTATTCATACCAATTACTCAGAACTATCAGGGTGATAAGTGAAGTTTAATAATAGGTACACCTTTAAGATAAATGCGGAATTTCAAATATATTCCCAAATATTCACAATCAGTATAATACTTCACCATTTGAAAAAGAATTTTCCAAATATATTAGAGTCATTTTCAAGAAAACAACTTGCATTATAAGACGACAATTACAGTGAAATAAACTGAGTATAAATCCTCACACGAACCACGAATGGTTCCTCTTCAATATTATGGAAAACTATTCTCAAATATATCAAAAGATTGGAATGTGAAAGTATCGTAGCCAATAATTTGGTCAAAAATTTGAATAATATTTGTGAGACTAATTGAAAATGCTAATTTCAATTAACAATGTGATTATTTCCACTCTCAAGTAACCTAAGCATTTCGTCATCACATCAAAGAATTTCTCTTTATTATATTTCATGAAATAACTTTATTAAGAGGAGGAACTCTATAGTATTCATAAAAATAATTACACAGTACATACGACAAATACTTTGGAAAACCAACAAATAGGCTCTTTTGTTATTTCTCATGGTCAAAAGAAACAAATCACATTTTATCAAATTGAAATAAATTCAATTTTCAAAGCTACCAATGGTAGTCGTTTCATTCAAGTATTCCTCACATATGGGTTAAACAAGTCCATTTGTCTAAAGGCTTTTAGCCCATTGGGTCTTCACAAACATTAACCCCATAATATATATTTTATTTGACCAAATAATGAATGAGTCTAACTTTCATGACCATAGTCTATTGTAGAAAATAAGATTCTCTACTTATCAAAAGTTAATATCTTCTATGATTCCATTAACACATATAACACAAATCTTTATGTTCACAACTCGTGAGCTATGAGAATGATTTTCACATAATCAAACTCTAGGAGAATAAATTGATAATGTACATCATTCATATCAAGTATAGAGATATTAAACCTTAAAATCTGGTTTAAACTTTTAAGATGTCTAGAATTCTCCAATCATAAAATGCTTCTTATAGCGAAATCAAAAGCAATATTTATGACATCAAAATCACGGAATAACAAATTCTTTAGACACACAACTCCAATTTTGCGCTCAAATCAAATAGATAGAGACGACTCCCACAATAGTCGGATCATTGCTCATTTGCTTATAAAGTGGCTTTTTCAACAATTAGGAGACTCAAGTGATGATTCTTATTATTCAAAACAAGGCATTCTAGCAGAGCAACAACTTTAGAGATTTTATTAAATTCAAGGCTATGTCTATATTGGTACATCTCACAATAAATAATATATCATGTCCATATCATATTGCCTTTTAAAGTCCGAAATAAACTCACTCTTATTGAGTAACTTAGAACAAAGGCAAATATCTAACAATAGACCATTTTATTCCACATAGGGAATAATAAATAAAACAAATTCAAATATGCTGATATATATAAAACATGCCCAAACAAGATCGAGACCTCTTATGTGATAACGAACTCCCCTTTGGGCAGAGTATGCTACACACAAAGGCTCTATTTTTCACAAATACAATTAACATGAATGTCATAATAGTCATGTAGTGTGGGGAGAATTAGTGAGAATAAACTTAAACCATCGAAACTTATTTGCTAGAGGATCTAGGCACACTATGATAAAACACTCCTTTGGGCAAAGTATGTCATCCACAATAGGTCCTCTACATGCAAGAACGAGCAGGGGAATATCCGGATTTTTGAAAAGTTGGCTCCTTTGGGAGAACAAACCCTCTATATCAGTACATCCCCATCAATATGTTCTTACACTACCACCATTTAAGTTCATAGTAATAGTCCAAATCAACAAGAATACAATGAATTATTATCAACAGGCAATTAATTGGAATAAGCTTGAAACAATATAGCTTTATTCCTCCGAGAGTCCAACACGTCATGACAACTCCCCTTTGGGCAGAGCAGTCACACATGATAGGTCCCTCTGTGCAAACGGTATAGAAGTACCATAATCTTCGAAAATTGCCTCCTTTGGGAAACTAACTTTCTAGATCAGCATACCTCTATCAATATGTTCCGCACCAACTAATCAAAATTATCACACATATCTTACCCCCTTTGGGTAGGTAAGAATATATAATAATTTTATCAACTCGAACTATGCATGTGAAATTTTACAAGTCTCAATAAATAAAACACTTTGATGTAACTATTTATCTCAACTCATAAAATTAACACATGACCGAGTTTAAGATAAATTGCCTAACTTGCATACGAACACTATGTATGCAAAAGTCCCTCAAAATTAAGTACGGAAACGATATGTACTTTCAGGGAGTCACGAATAGAATTCCATGCATTCAAGTTGTCACTAAATCTAATATACTTAACTAGGAGATAAAGAAATCGAACAAAATTAGATCACTTAATATCATAAAAAGTGATAAAAGCTACATATTATATTTACAAGTGATAAAGATGAATCAAATTATAAATTGATGTACTCAAAAATTAGGAAAGTATTATGCACAAAACCAAAATAAATCATGCACTTATAATTCAATAATTAAAAACATTGAATCACACACATATATGTTCATCGAATCATACACATATATATGATCAAGCATATATATTTTACAGGGGCCCACCAGCCATAAATATATATTCACACAGGAACAAATCTGTAATCAAATCTCTTAGAAAACATGAGATTAATTACATATACATGCATACATATATGCCTATTTAATAATGAAACAAGTATCTTTTTGTATCCATAATAGACAAACAAGTATCCATGAATAAAAAAATAACACAATCATAATATCAAGTTATTTACTTCTTTTGTATCATATGCTGATTTCGACCAAATGCGATTTGTTACGTCAATAGATTTTTCCGATTCAGGTTGGTGTACCAGCATGAGCAGGCACCAGATTTGTTTTGATAAATCAAATCTTGATTATAACCGTTAGAGTACGCAATTGAGAATTACAATTGTGCAACAATTCGATCTACCTATCATTCTTGGAATAACCGAGTAAATCCATGAAACAAGTATAATAAGGATTAGGGTTCTAAATCCATGAGCGTCCCGCTCTGATACCAACTGTAAGAGAATTTTGTAATCGCAGGATCGATACACCATGAATTTAGAACACTATATATATAAATTTATATTAGCGTACCTTACACCAAGGTTGATAGTTGATCAATATGGATGTTTAGACAAACATCCTTGGCTAGTTCTTCCTCTCCATCTCTCACCGATATTGACAGCTTTCAATGGGACAAGCGATTATCAGAGTGTGGAGTGGAGAGGGGACCTAGCCAAATATATAATGTAACCCTAGGGCCCTCCCATCATGGGCTTTCTAGGATGGGCCTACACCAACTGTCAGACCATGTCTGTTAAAATTAAAACCTTAACAATAGTGGGTCAAATAAATCAGGCCTTATAAGTCAAGTCTCATTAACCGTATTAATTTAGCCCGTTTTTATTTTATAAAAACAAAATATCCAATTAATAGAAGTCCAAATTAGAATAAAATTCTAACAAAATATATTAATTTTAATTACAATTGCATAATTTAGGCAACAAACAAGTTGAGATATTTGCTCCGTACTGGTTCACGGGTTAAAACTTAATCGAGTTAGGTAAGAACTCACTTTTTTTGCCTAGGTATTGAACTATATGTAATCAATATTCTTGTATGACCAACCCAAAATGATTTTTATATTTTCATTTTATGATATTATTTTGATATTGTCTTTATTTCTAGTTATTATGAGTTCAATGAATATTACTCATCTGTACTAGGTAAGCTTGTACAAACATATATATATATATATATGTATCAATTGTATCATTTCAGATTATGAGTTGTTTCCTTTCCATTTTGTTATGATTATCATTATTGGGGATGCCATTGGGAAGTTTGGGCCGAGGGATGTGTGGGAGGAGACTGTTGAGAGAATTGGCGGTGGGATATCTTGTGCACTATCTCATCCATGGGATTCGTTTTATTTGCAGTCAGAAGTTGGCTACATACGATTGGATCGGTGTATTGCACGAGCTTGTGGTACACCTTCCGTCGGTTCGGGTCGATGTAGCTCAACGATAAAGGAGGTCTAATGGTTTCTATTATGTTTTATTTATTTGGAGTAGTCATAAGGTTGGAGACCTGTCTGTTTAACTCACCATTATATGATTTTGAAAATCATTTATGACATGATTATATTAGTAAATGTTCTGCATGTTTTGAAAAATCATTTATAACATGACATTTTTAGTATTTGTATATAGCATCACAATTTTTTGTTGCATAAAAAAAAAAATCACTTTATCAATTTCCATATATTTTTATTGATGATTGATGCTATATATGTGTAAACTGGCCTTATTAAGTAATTTGAACTTGCTACCCTAATCTTTCCGTTCTTTGCCTCAGACTACGACTTGTTGAATAGATGAATAATTTTTGTGTTCATAGTTGCGCACTTATTTCCTTCCAGTTATTTGTTATATATGTTGTTGTATTGTGGTATATAACGCCAAGATATTGTTAAGAATTATTGAGTTAACTATCTTGTATTCGAGTTGAATATTGTATTTGATCATGAAACTTTATTGTGAATTAGTTTCAATATTGGTATTCTACGCAACAATGTTTTTGCTGAAAAGATCGCTAGTAAACATTTATTTTAAAATGGGGTTATCATACTAAGTACTTGTCGAGGTGCGGATACTTTATACGATTACGCTGTGATACTCTAATCGCATTAGTTCGTTTTAACGAGAGGGTTGTTACATAAATAGGCCCCTAGATTCCTTGGCTTGTCATGAATCCACTAGGCTCGAGTAAATGCATAAGAGTCTAAAGAAGGCATTTAGAATGGTAACATTAAATGAGATGGACTGTCAGACATTAAAGGCGCACATAGATTTATGTGACTTGCATTTAATACTCAAACTTTCTGCACGTCCCATCATAGAGAATTTAGATACCCAATTGAATGGTTCAAATATTCCTCAATTTGGATATATGGGAGGACGCCCAACTTCCTTAGCTTAGGAATGGAGACGGACAAGTCTCCTCAGAAATGTCCTCCGAACAAACCCCTCGATAGCATGTCAACTGCAATTTGAGCTGGGGCATGAGGTTGTAAGAGTCACACAAGATCCTTTATTTCAAATTGTATTTCATCTTTTATTCCAATCCATTGATAAACGCAAAGTGTATAATTGAGAAATTATCTCCTCTTTCTTTTTACACTTTTTTTTACCTTCTCTTCTCTCTCTCTCTATATATCTCTCTCTCGCTCTCTACCTTCTCCATCCCTTTTATCTCCTAATACTTTTCTGTGTCATTCACTACAAGAAAACGCCCATTTTTTGGCAGAATATTCCGCCGAAATTTTTCAGCGAATTTTCGGTGAAAAATTAAAAAAATAAAAAATAATAATTTTTAAAATTTTCGACGGAAAACTCCGCCGAAAAATTAAATAAATAAAAAATAATAACTCTTAAATAAAAAATAATTAAAAAACAAAAATTTTGAATTTTTTGATGGATTTTTAGGCGGAAAATTCTGCTGAAAAATTTCAAAAATAAAAAATAAACAACAATAATATTTTTTAAATAAAAATAATTAAAAATTAATAATTTTTAATTTTTCGGCGGATTTTTTGATGGATTTTCTGCCAAAAAATTTCAAAAAAAAAAAATATATATATATATATATTTTTTAAATAAAAAATAATTAAAAAATAATATTTTTTGAATATTTCGGCAGATTTTCGACGGAAAGGTCTGCCGAAAAATTAAAAAAAATTGTATTTTTAAAATAAATAATTTTAATAATTTTATATAACTTTAAAATATATTAAATTTAAAATTTTTATTTTTATTTGAATTATTATTATAAAATTATTATTATTATTATTTTAATTAGAATTAAATGAATTTTTGTATGCTATATATATATATGTTTATAATATTATGTATTATATATATAAATTTTATAAAACTTTAAAAATATTAAAATTTTCAATAAATAAAAAGTTTATTATTATTATTATTATTATTATTATTATTATTATTATTATTATTATTATTATTATTATTATCATCATCATCATTATTATTATATTTATTAATTATTTTTATTTGAATTGTTGTGTGCTATAAATATATAATATAATGAATTATGAAAACAAAGTGAACATAGCTCAATGGTAAGAGAGTTGTTTGCCAATCAAGAGGGCGAAGGTTTGACTCCCAGCGACTCCAAAACTTGGGACAATTCTAAAATTTTAAAAAAAATTCGGCGGATTATTCCGCCAAAATATATTTAATTAAAAATAATAATAAATAAATAATAATTTTGATGGAATTTCTCGTCGAAAATTGAAAAGCGACCAAGGTTTATCCAGCGGATTCTTTTCGCCAAAATTAATTATTTTCGCTGAAAATCCACCGAAAATTCTGCCGAAAATACCATTTTTTCTCATCGTGATTTTCTTTTTTACTTTCTTTGTAATTTTTTTTTAACATTGTCTTATAATTGTTATCTAATCTTTTAATTTTAAATTATTTTATTTTTATTTATCACTAATTTCATAAATTTATTAAAGGTAGTTAAAAATATTTTGATAATATAGATACTATCAAAATTTCAATTTAATAATATGTCATTAAAGTATATGTTTTTTTTAGGGCGAATTACATCTACCTCCCCTGAGGTTTGGCGAAATTACAATTTAACCCACGGTTTTTTGTAAATTAAAATAAACCCCCTGTGGTATATTCCGTCTAACAATTTACCCCAACCGTTTATGACCGTTAGGGTTCCGTTAGTTTTTGTATGTAAAGTTTCAATAGTACCCTTGAGGGGTTTTTTTGTAATATATATAAAATATTTGGGGTTGTATGTTATGTATTACATCTTTGTGGGGCTAAAAGTAATAATATTAAAAAAATTGTTCTGTTTTCCGATAAGTTTTTCGGTGAACTTGAAGCGGGTCTTAAACTTTTCGACATGGGAAACACGTTGGTGAGGTCAATTGTGGGCTAGAGTAGGTTTTATACATTTTTCTTTTATCACTTGTAATTATTACATATCACAGGGGGTTATTGTAATATACACAAAAAACTATGGGTTAAATTGCAATTTCACCAAATCGCAAGGGAGGTATATGTAATTTGCCCTATTTAATATCAGCAAAAAATAAAGGGCAAAACGGACTTTATGCACTTTCCGTCCATCACTTGTAATTATTTCATACCACAGGGGGTTTATTGTAATTTACAAAAAATCGTGGATTAAATTGTAATTTAACCAAACCTCAGAGGAGGTAGATGTAATTCTTCCTTTTTTTTATTATACACACACATAAAGTATATCAATATTACTAGTTATATAACCTTTATATTGAAATATTTTCATAATTAATAATTTTGAAAAAATATAGCCTCTTTTAATTAAATTTTGAACTCTGTCCCTTGTGTGACCTCTTGAGGCCTTGCTTGTGCGTTTAGGGAGGCTTTTATGCATTTTCTATATTGAAACGTGCCACACGATAGATGAACAATGTGCCACGTCGAGCCTATAGATTGTCAAATTCTAAAAGTAAACTTGAACATTCTTATTCATTTTTAACATTATTTCTTTACCATCTCAATAAATTCTTATTCACATAAAATTAATTATATTATATTATTTCCATCATCATTATACTAAGCGAGAACCTATAAACTATCTTTTTTACATGCTATTGAGTTTGAAAGATTTTGAAAACTCATATTTGAAATGAAATACAACTTGTAAATTTGAAAAAAATCTTATCTACATGTACATACATATATATAAGGAATAATTATATCTATTCCCCTGAAATTTGATATAATTATCGACACACCCCCTCATACATCACCTTCATCCCGCTTCTCCATCTTCTCCTCCCCCAACCCAACCACCCACCTTCTCCATCCTCCTCCTCCTCCCACCGCCGACGCCACTCTCATTTTCTTCGTCTTCCGCCGCTGCCTACTACCACCGCGGCTACCCCCAGTTTGTCCAATCGGCTGCCGCCTACTACCACCACGGCCACCCCCACTTCATCCATTCTGCTGCCGCCTAATACCACCGTGGCCACCCCCATTTTCTCCAAAACCTCAAATCCCCAAACAATTTTTAGGTCAAGTTTTCAGATTTGGGTGTGTGAATAATTTTTTATTCACATCTCCAACAATTTATGGTCCTAATCTCTAGATCTCTAACAATTTTTGGTACAAAACTCTAGATCTCCATCCTCAAAAACTCTAGATCGAGAGAGAGAGAGAGAGAGAGAAGAGACCTAGAAAACGATAGAGAGAGGGAGGAGAAATGGAGAGACGACGGCGGCGGTCGGTGTGGATGGAAAGGAGAGAGAAGAGGGAGAGAAAGACGTTTGAACTGGAAGAGAAAAGGACGGAAAGAAAAAGGATAAAAAAGAAAAAAGGAGAAGAAGAAAAAAGGCGGGGGGGGGGGGGGGGGAATAAAGGAAAAAGGAAAAAAAAGTGTATGTATTATGTTGATATGTGCATATAGTTTTTGTAATTTTTATATTTAATTGGGGCTATTTAGTACAACACAAAATTATTAAGTTGGTTGTTTGGGGGGGGGGGAGTTCAAACACAAGGGTAAAAAAGTGATTTCATAAAAACTGTCAATATTTCAAAAATTATCAAGTTATAGGGGATGTAATTGTAAAAAGTCAAATGTAAGGAGGTATATAGGTAATTACACCAAATCTCGAGGGTATAGATGTAATTATTCCTATATATAATTCAAAAATCTTCAACTTATCCAAATAAACATATGTGTGGATAGTATCAATTAATTTTATTTTGCTATGTATGAAATTCAAATAATTTTTATATGAATTTAAATAAGTATATATGTATTTTATATTTATCCAAAAGAATCCAACAATTATCAAGGATTTAAAACAAGATGAATTTAAATTTGATTTAAATAAAATGACAAAGAAAAAAATATTTATAATATTTGTTATTTACTTTAATAATAATTAAAATTTTTGATTCTACATTAATTTTAAAAAACTTCCTTGGCTGGGTTATATCAAAATTAATATTGAGATGAAACATATTCTATAATTACACATTTCTTTTTAATATATTTATTTATCAATTTATGTTATAAAAAACTATTTTATTTTTATAAAATTATTTTTTATAACAAGAATTTATGAAAATATATAGATAAAGATATCTATTTTCCGTGCTAAATACTAGTAACTTGTAAGTTTCTCAAAAATAGTTTAGAGAAATTTTCAATAAAATAAAAAAGCTTAGCAAAAAACCCTCTAAGTTTAATTAATTTATTAATTTTGGTTAGTATCACATTAAGAAAATTTAATGAAATTTTACTTTTTATCAAACTAAGTACTGGCTTACAAAACCCTCTTCATGTAAGTTTCTGAATTTTAGTATCCAAATACCTTAATAACTCATTTTAAATTAAAATCCACGTGTTTATCAACTCGTTTTATAAACTCCCGAAAAAAGGCTCAGATACGCTTGATGGGCCAAGCTTTAGCCCATTATTGCCGGAGCCCTAACCCATTTCCTCACTCTATTTATTCTCAATCCTCCCTCCTCCCAACACCGTCTGCGCGTTCTACTCTCCCTCTCTCACTCTCTCTCTCTCTCTCTATATATATATATAGAAATCGATATATCTATATCTATATGTGTGTGTGTGTGTGTGTGTGTAATTCATCTATATATATATATGTATCAGAGCCGAAATTCATCTATTTTGCGGATTTTTGGTTGGAAGATTAGCTGAAATTAATTAATCTGAGCAAGTTCAGCTTCTTGGCTGGATCTAGGTTCAAAAACGATCCAGGCAATTATATGATCAAAGCTTGCGATAATAACTTGCCGGTAACACTCGCCTGAATCTGATTTCTTCTGATTTTTCAGGCCCTTTTTCTACCGGCACATCTCCTTGTTCAGCTGTTTCTTTTAAATACTAGTTTAATCTCTCTCTCTCTCTCTCTCTCTCTCTCTCTCCCGGCAAACGCACTCTGTCCCAAAATTTTACTCAATGTTTTGAGGCAATTTCTTCGTTTGCTAAATTAATTAATTATTTTTTTTCCAATTTACTCGCCCATTTGATTATTTAATTTGTGGTCAATTTGGGCACATGGTTGGATTACATTATTGTTAAAACTTTTTATTTTTCTGCAAATAGTAGGAATGGGTTACAGCAAATTTTGAAGCGCGCAAATTAATTTCATTTATTTTAAATTAAAATTTACTGTATTTGGAGTTATTTAAAAATTTTCTCATATAATCAAAATTTTTTATGAAATTTCAAAAATATCTTTGTTGTTCCTGGTTGAATTTTCTTTTTTAAATTGAGAAATATAGAAGTAAAATGTAAAGTTCAAAAATTGTGTTCGGGAATCGGTTGGGTGTTTGTAATTTTGAAATATCTCAGGATGTGAATTGTTATATTGAAATTTTTTGAGGAATCAATTGTAATTTTGTAATTTTAGAGGTATAGTGTATGTTATTAACCTTATAAATTTATCATTTGTAATTTTTGGAAATAACCTGTGAAAGTAATTATAGTTAAGATGGCAAAAGGTTTTAATTTTTTTTATAAAATATGAATTAACATCTGCAGATAAATTATAAATATAACTCTTTTTATATTATTTTTTATAAATTATATTTAAATTATAAATATAAAGTTTACGCATTTATTGAAATTTATACATTATTATGTTTTATTTAATTATTTTTAGAACATATGTATTTTATTAAATTTATTATAGAAAAATGGTTTAAAATAAAAATAAAATTATAATATTGAAACAAAAAGTTCAAAAAAAATATATAAAAAGATACAAACATTGATAGAGTAGATAGAAGGAAAAATGAAAAAAATATAAATAAGTGGAGAGAATACAAGGATTATTGTTAGATGTGGCAATTGGTTGGGTCATAATTTTTTGGTATATGGTTATTGTGTGAGTTTATGGAGTAATCTATTTAGGGTAATTTTTCTGTATATGGTTATGGTGTGTGTGTGTGTTTATGGAGTAATGCCAACCTCAACCATATGAAATTTAATTCAATTCAATTCTATTTGTTTTAAATATGTTAGATCCAACTTGATTTAAAATCATTGAATTGGATTAGATCCATAAGTTAAACAATTATTTCACCACCTCTTCCAAATCATATTTGATTTTCATAATAACAATTCTTTTTTAGTACTCATTCATTTTACCCCCAAATTATGCATGAAAAACTACCGATTATGTTCTCTAAACTTACCATATAAATATAATGATCGAATCTCTTTGGTTATTTACTTAAATTTTGGTTGTATACTTAAAGGACCTTGCTCGTATTTAGCCATGGATGGAATTAACTGTCCGATTGGGGCTGCATTCCCAAATAACCCAACTCGCTGACAACGTCTCGTGGTGCGACTTGGTCCGGGCACAACGGGGCTCTCACCCTTTCCGGCGCCCCTTTTCAAGTGGCTTGGGCTATTTCCAGTTCGCTCGCTGTTGCTAGGGGAATCCTCCGCTTATTGATATGTTTAAACTCAACGGGTGATCCCGCCTGACCTGGGGTTGTGGTTGTAGGCGCGCATGCGTGCATGCACATTGGGTCATTTCATGGTGCCTTAGTGGATGACGCTATCTAGCGCGACCGCACGCAAGTTGATGTTTGTTCAACCACCACTAGTCGTGACGTGCGTCGTTGGGGAATCGCATTTGGGCCGACCGTGCATGGGAGCGCATGGGAGGGGCTATGCGATGCATGACGCCCAGGTAGATGTGCCCTGGACTTAATGGCTTTGGGCGCAACTTGCATTCAAAGACTCGATGGTTTACGGGATTTTACAATTCACATCAAGTATTGTATTCTGCTACGTTTTTCATCGATGCGAGAGCCGAGATATTTGTTTGCCGAGAGTTGTTTTGACATTCGAGATATGTCCACTCCCCTTGAGTGCACTGCTTACGGGGGCATCGAAGGGGGGATGTTTCATTGAGATTTTCTTGGCTCCTTCTGCGCTCGGGGTTGGTTAGCCCGCACAACGAGCGCTCTCGCGTTTGCTGGGCGGGGGGAGGGACAGTGGCCTAGTGGTTTTCCCACCTCGCAGAACCCTCGGAGTGGTTTAAACACGTTCGCGGTCTGCTTTGCAGGTTTCGACAATGATTCTTTCGCAGATTCACCTATGGAAATTTTGTTACGACTTCTTCCTCTAAATGATCGAATCACCGTTTTGATATACTTTAAGGAAAAAATGAATTATATACTTTACATTTTGATCCTTTTTGTGAACTTATATCAAAAATAACAAGGCTGGCTCAATTCATTAGACACAAAATATGCCACAAGATCGAACTACACTCATCTCTCCGCCTTGTCAAGTTGACCCAAAATATATGGCCAAATTTACCTCAAGTTCCTCCAATCTAACAAAAAAAATTATCTTGCTCCTTTTGCTCTTTCGGATTTTAAAAATATACAATTTTTAGAAGATATTTTAATTTTGCCCTTGTGTTGCTCGGTCAAATTGTGCATTGCAGCCTTGGAAATTGTGTGCAATAATAGTTTATTATTATTTTTACGTTGGCTGAAGTCATCAACGTCGATCAACGGATTTATTTTTTTATTTTTTTTTTGTTGGTTGAGGTCACTACCCTTGGCCAACACTTTTTTTTTTGTTTGGTTTACATGTTGGTTGAGATCTTGAAGCTCGGCCAGCAAATATTTTTTTATTTGATAACACCTTTTGGATTAAGTGGTGATATTGATGAAACGCATGTTAAAGTACCTCTGCCAATATGAAAAATAAAAAAATAATTAAGTGTTGGCCGTGGTGACCAAAACCAAATAGAAAATGTTTTAAAAAATTAAATTCGTTGGTCGAGGTCACCACCTTGGCCAACGTTAAAAAATAATAAAATATTATTGCGTACAGTATAAGGACAAACAATGCATAATTTGATCGAGTTCTACAGTCTCGATTAAGGATAAAATTAAAATATTTTTTAAAAATAGCATATTTTAAAAATTTTGACTCCCAAAAAAGGAAAAATCATTTAATTTATGGAACTATAAATACCTAAAACATTTATGGAGAAAGTTAAATACACACTTAACACAATTCCTATGTTTTGTTGTATTGAATTTAATTTATACATCGAAAGATTTTAGCTGAAAACTCCCTCATATAGCTTTGCGTTGCTCTCTTTTATTCCAAGCTTTCCCAATACGCCCTCTCTTTCGAACCGTTTTATTACGTCGACTCAAGATCACATCAAACTGTACCAAATCAACTTTTTTTGTGTTTATTTGATACTTTGTTTCTATTTATTGCAATAAATAATAATTTTTTTTTACTTGAAATATTGATATAATTAGTTGGTTATCTATATTATATTATTAAGTGGGAGACATTTTGACCTTTTATTTGATTTGTTTAAATGTGCTCTTTAGGGAGTGTTTTGAAAAACTTAAAAAAAACATTTTGTTATTTTTAGTTTTAAAAAAGTTACTTTAAATGTTTGATTTTTTAATTTTTGTTTGGTTTTCTACCAATTTTTAATTATTTTTAATTTTTATTTTCAAACACTGTACACTTTTACTATCAACTTTTAATTTTTATTTTCAAACACTACCAACTTTTACTATTCAATTTTCAACTTCCCCAAAAACAAAAACAATTCCAAACATCCTCTTAAAATAACTGCAATTATAAAAAGCTTAGATACTCTTATCTTCTCTCTCAAGTTGTTTATTTTTCCTTCATCTCCCAAGATTTTCTTTTTTTTAAAAAAAAAAATCAATTTTTTGCTATCAAAATTAAGCATTTGATTAGATTATGTCTAATTTTTAATTTATATACAGACCGAGTATAGTCAGTTAACTCCGTAATAATTTATCTTCTACAGGTAAGCAAAAGTCAAATTATATTTACCCCCAAGTCAAAATTAGTTCTTGAACATTATTATCATTTTCATTGGGCTCCCCTCGTTTCCCTCCACTTTTTCCTCTAACCCCCGCGCCATTTCTCTCTGCTCTTATCAAAAATCATTTGCCATTTTCATCGGAGTTCAAAATCATTTACTCCTTCAAATTCATCAAGATCCATTTCTTCCCAAAAATCAAATCAATCAACCAATCTCAATCCGCCATGATTAATCCCACAATAGTCTCCTGTTGCAATGATTAATCCCTTCTCGGCCCCCCAAATCAATCGCGTAAAAAATAAAATCAAATCGATTCCGGGCATATTAAGGTTTTGATTTTTGTGCTCTTTTTTTTGTTTGTTTGTTGGGTTTGATTTGATGAGTAAATGGATCCGGCGGAGCTGCACCGGGTGTTCGCGATGTTCGATCGGAACGGCGACGGCAAGGTCAGCCGGCAGGAGCTGAGCGACTCGCTGGAGAAGCTCGGGATCCACATCGCCGAGAAGGAGCTCCGGCAGATGATCGAGAAGATCGACGCCAACTGCGACGGGTACCTGGACGAGCAGGAGTTCGGGTTGCTCTACGCTTCGATAATGGAGGGCGAGGAGCGCGGCGACGAGGAGGGGGACATGAGGGAGGCGTTCAACGTCTTCGACCTCAACGGCGACGGCTTCATCACGGTGGAGGAGCTCCGCTCCGTGCTGGCGTCGCTGGGGCTGAAGCAGGGACGCTCGCTCGACGACTGCCGGCGGATGATCATGAAGGTCGACGTAGACGGCGACGGGATGGTTAATTTCGACGAGTTCCGGCAGATGATGAAGGGCGGAGGATTCGCCTCCCTGGGCTGAGTCTCCGCCTCACCGCCGCCGCGGCATTCTTTGTACGGCGGTTCTTTTCCTAACCTTTTGGTCCTCTTGTGTAAAAAATTGATATACTTTTCTTTTTTCTTTTTCTTTTTTTCTCTTTGGTAAAATTGTTTTTATTGTAATTATGATCCTTCTCCCATTCTTCGGCATTGGTTGAGAAGAAAGAAATTCAATTGTCATCGTTTTCTGGTTAATTGATTTGTATGAATAATTTTTACCACTTTTAAGCCAATGAAATCAAATTGAGTCATGTAGAAGTTTGATTTCATTTTTCTTTTAACCAACTTGAAATTTTATTTAATCTTGAGTTGATAATAAACAAGTCGAGTCTAAACGAGTTTAAGTCAAGCCTTAACTCTAATCGAACTTGAGTAGTTAAACACTTTTATGCAAATTAATACTTAATTTGTTATGCTTTACAAATTCACTTCATTTGAACTTTCAATATCGAATAGTTTAATTATTTTTTAAATTATGTTATGGTACTTTGCTATTCAAACTTATCAAAAGCATATAACTCCCACAATTAAAATTATTAGCCACCACAGTAGCATTTGAGACTGATCGTTTGTTGCAAATAGTGTCTTATATCCTATTTCATTCTGTGAATATACGTCAAATATAAAGATTCCAAATCAAATATATAACTAAAAAAATAATTTTATACACATGACATAACTAGGAGATCAAACACCATCTTGCAATAGAAGATCTTATCTGTTACGAGGCATTAAGAAAGCTTGAGGGAGAAATAATAATAATTTAGGGGAAAATCAGAAAATCAAGGCAATAAATCTACTTATGAGAGAAGATTGAGTGACACGATGGAATCTAATTATTGGACCCATGCCTTGGCCAATATGGGCAAGCAAAGTTGCATGTGGGAAGAAATTGGTCCGAAAAATCTGTTAGAAATAAGGTAGGTAGTGTTTAAGCATTAAATGCATGTGATATATAACCAATGCAGATATATTCTGCATGACAGTTATTAATGATGTTGTGCTAGACATCCTTCTAGCATATTGTAACCATGGAGACGGGTGTATATGGTTGTGTTATTGTAACTTGAATTTAATGATGGCCTCAATTTATGTAAAGAAACAAATTTCAAATTGAATTCTTCTTGAAATTGGATAATGTCTATCCATTAGTATTGGATGATGCTTATCTATTAAAATTGGATGATGTTTATCCATTAGAAATGGATGATGCTTATCTAATCTCTTTTTGCCTATAAATAGATGAGTTTGGCCATTCATTTGGTAATGAAGAAGTTAGAGAGCTTCAAGACAAGTCAAGTTCTTTGAAAGCTTTGAAAAATAGAGAGTTGGGAAACACTTGAAAGATAAATTCTTTGTGAGAGAATTGTGAGGTTGTTCTCTTGGGTTTCGGGTTTAATTAGAGAATATTTTCTCTAATTGTTGTAACTCTCTGTAAATCTTCTTATAGTGGAATCGCTCCTCGCCCGTGGACGCAGGCTTGTTATTAGTTGAACCACGTAAATATTGTGTCATTTTAAATTCCGTTCATTTTATTATCAAGTTATTGTCATTTATTTAAATAAATGTACTACTAGATTCGGGTGCTAGCCTAACAAACTGGTATCAAAGCCCTGGTTGTTGGTACATTGGTTTTGGTATTTCCTATTAAGTTAGGATGTCGACGACGAAATTTGATGTCGAGAAATTTGATCGAAAGATCAATTTCACATTATAGCAAGTGAGGATGCGTGCCGTCCTCATTCAGAACGGAGTTCAGAAGGCTTTGACTGGTGTAAAGCCAGAGGCCATGTTAGATCATAAATGGGAGGAGATGGATGAGAAAGCCCCCTTGGCTATTCAGTTGTCTTTGTCAAATGAAGTTTTGCACGAGGTGATCGCCGAAAAGACAACGAAAGATCTTTGGGATAAGTTAGAGTCTCTCTACCTGAAAAAGACTCTCACGAATAAGTTGTACAAGAAACAATGCCTATATTCACTGCGAATGAGTGAAGGTACACCTTTGAGTTCTCATATTGATGAGTTTGAATCTATTATTATGGATTTGCAAAATCTAGATGTCATTATTGATAACGAGGATAAAGTCTTGTTACTACTTTGTTCATTACCCCCTTCGTATAGACATTTTAGAGAAACTATGTTGTATGGAAAAGATACTATTTCTCTAAAAGATGTTAAATCTGCTTTGGAGACCAAAGAAAAGATTGATCATGATATCACTGGTCAAACTAGTGATAGTCAAGCACAAGGTCTATATGCAAGAGGGAGATCCAAACAAAGAGGAGTCAATAAAAGCAGGCCAAAATCTAGATCAAAATTTAGAAGTAAAGGTGTTATGTGTTGGCACTATAAAGAACCAGGGCGCGTTCGCAAAAAATTGCGATAAGTTGCAAAAGAAGAGAAACGCTCCACAAGAAAAGAATGAAGATTCTGGTGACGCGAGTATTGCTGAAGACGGAGGTGGCGTTGATGTGCTTCTTGTGGTAGAGAAGCAGGACAACTTCAACAATGAATGGGTTATGGATACGGGTTGTTTTCTTATCATATGTGTCCCAATCGGGACTGGTTTTGTACCTATGAGTCTATTGATAGAGGAGTTATTTTGATGGGGAATAATGCTCCATGCAAAACTATTGGTATTGAAATGATCCAGATTCGGATGCATGATGGGATTGTCAGAACATTGACTAATGTTAGACATGTTTCAGATCTCAAGAAAAATCTCGTCTCATTAGGCACCCTGGATGCCAATGGGTGCAAGTTTTCAGTTGAAGGTGGAGTATTGAAAGTAAGCAAAGGTGCATTGGTTGTGGCCAAAGCACAGGAAAAATGGATTTCTGTGAACATTGTGTGTTCGGAAAGCAGAAGTGGCTCAACTTTGGCACTGGAATTCATAGAACTAAAGGTTCTTTGGATTATATTCACTCTAATCTTTGGGGACCATCACAAGTTCCATCAAAAGGAGGAGCTTGATATTTATTGAACTTTATTAATGATTTTTCATGAAAGGTATGGGTCTATTTTTTGAAGCACAAAAATGATGTGCTTGATACTTTCAAGAATTGGAAGGCTTTGATCGAGAAGCAAACTGGAAGGCAAATCAAAAGACTCCGAACAGACAACGATTTGGAGTTTTGTAGTGGAGAGTTTAACATGTTTTGCGAAACTGAATGGATTGCCAGGCATCACACTGTAGTTAACACTCCACAACAAAATAGCGTAGCAGAGCTCATGAATAGAACTCTTTTGGAAAGAGCTCGGTGTATGCTTTCCAATACTGGCTTATTGTTTGGTGAACCGCTCACCATCTACAGCAATCAAGTTTAAAACTCCTGAAGAAGTATGGTCTAGTAAACCTGCTGACTATTCAAATTTGAGAATATTTGGATGCCCTGCTTATATGCATGTTAATGAAGAAAAATTAGAGTCTAGAGCTAAAAAGTGTATTTTTCTTGGTTATGCTTCTGGGATGAAAGGATATCGGTTGTGGTGTCTTGATCTTAAGTCACCTAAATATGTTATTAGTAGAGATGTTGCTTTTGATGAGTCCGCTCTACTATCCCCAAGAAATGAGTCCATAGTTTCTTCTGATGCAGATAACTCAGAGAGTACATCGAAGCAGATGGAGCTTGATATTCTTAGTCCACCTACGACGTCTAAAAGTCCCACTGGCTCTGGACCTTTGATAGAAGAAGAGTCTGATACTATTGAAGAAACACCTCCCCAAGAGGAAAGATGCATTGCTAGAGACAGACCAAGAAGAGAAATACGACCACCACAGTGATATACTGATTATGTCGCATATGCCTTGTCTATTGGAGAAGAAATAAATACTATTGCCGAGCTAGCTACATATTCTGAAGTAGTTTCTTCAAAAGATTCCTCGAAATGGTTGATTTCTATGCAAGAGGAAATTGAGTCTCTTCACAAGAATGGTACTTGGGTACTTGTGAAACCACCAGCCAAACAAAGGATTGTGGGGGTGCAGATGGATCTTTAAAAGAAAGGAAGGAATTTTTGAAGTAGAAAAGCCAAGGTACAAGGCACGGTTAGTAGCCAAAGGTTACAGTCAGGTACTAAGTGTTGGTTTTAATGATATTTTCTCACTTGTTGTGAAGCACAGTTCTATTCATGTCTTGCTTGCTCTAGTTGCCATGCATGATTTGGAATTAGAACAACTTGATGTTAAAACTGCATTTTTGCATGGTGAACTAGATGAAGAAATTTATATGCAACAACCAGAGGATTTTGTTGTGAAAGAAAAAGATCACATTTGCTTGTTAAAAAAATCTTTGTACGGCCTGAAACAATCTCCGAGATAGTGGTACAAAAGATTTGATTCCTTTATGATCAGCAGCGGATATTCAAGGAACAACTATGATAGTTGTGTTTATTTTCGAAGAACTCACGATGGCTCATCTATCTATTTGCTACTTTATGTTGATGACATGTTGATTGCAACTAAAAAATATGTCTGATATTGATAAGTTAAAGAAGCAGATGAGTGAAGTGTTTGAAATGAAGGATCTTGGTCCAGCAAAGAAGATCCTTAGCATGGAAATCAAAAGAGATAGACAGGGTGGGAAGCTGTATTTAACTCAAACGAGTTATACTGAAAAAGTTTTAGAGAGATTTGGTATGAAAAATGCCAAACCGGCATCTATTCCATTGGCTGCACACTTTAGATTGCCGGCTGTTCTATCAACAAATTCTAATGATGAAAAGAGGTATATGACCCGAGTTCCCTACTCCAGTGCAGTTGGTAGCATGATGTATGCTATGGTTTGTACACGCCTAGATATTTCACATGCTGTTAGTGTGGTTAGTAGATATATGTCTTGTCCACGAAAAGTACATTGGGATGCGGTGAAATGGATTTTGAGATACTTGCGCGAGACTTCTGAAGCTTGTCTGGAGTTTGGACGGAGTAATAGTAATTTGGTTGGTTATGTTGACTCTGATTATGCTAGTGATCTTGATAAAAGAAGATCATTGACCGGATATGTATTCACTCTTGGGGGAAGTGCAATTAGTTGGAAAGCTTCATTGCAACCTGTGATTGCATTATCTACTACAGAGGCTGAATACATTGCAGTGACTGAGGTGATTAAAGAATGAATTTGGCTACGAGGCTTGTTGGGAGAACTTAGTTCTTGCTCTGACGAGACCGTGATTTTCTGTGACAGTCAAAGTGTCATTCACTTGACTAAAGATCAAATGTTTCACGAAAGAACTAAGCATATTGATGTAAAGTTTCACTTTGTTCGTGATGTTATTGGGTGGGGTGATATCTCGGTGAAAAAGATTTCTACTCATGAGAATCCCGCAGATATGCTAACTAAGCCTCTTCCAAAGGTCAAGCTCAAGCATTGCTTGAACTTGATTGGTATCGCAGACAGATGATCTAACCGGCGAAGTGGAGCGAAACCATTGTTGCAAATTCTAGTAAAATTCAAGTCAAGGTGGAGACTTGTTATTGTGACTTGAATTTAATGATGGCCCCGATTTATATAAAGAAGCAAATTTCAAATTGAATTCTACTTGAAATTGGATAATGTCTATCCATTAGTATTGGATGGTGCTTATCCATTAAAATTGGTTGATGTTTATCCATTATAAATGGATGATGCTTATCTCATTTCTTTTTGCCTATAAATAGATGAGCTTGGCCATTCATTTGGTAATGAAGAAGTTAGAAAGCTTCAAGACAAGTCAAGTTCTTTGAGAGCTTTGAAAAATAGAGAGTTAGGAAACACTTGAAAGATAAATTCTTTGTGAGAGAATTGTGAGGTTGTTCTCTTGGGTTTTGAGTTTAATTAGAGAATATTTTCTCTAATTGTTGTAACTCTCTATAAATCTTTTTATAGTGGAATCGCTCCTCGCCCGTGGACGTAGGCTTGTTATTAGCCGAATTACGTAAATATTATGTCATTTTAAATTCCGTTCGTTTTATTATCAAGTTATTATCGTTTATTTACATAAAGGTACTACTAGATTCGAGTGCTAGTCTAATAGGTTGTGATATTCATTAATGAAGAGTTGGCCCAGGTTTGGCTTTCAATTGTGGAGACGTTATCGAGAGGGTATAAAACACTTCTTGAGAGACCCCACTTGGGTCAAGGTTAATAGGTCACCTTTATCTGGCATTTGTTAAGGACTCTAGACTCGATCATTATACAATCACACAAGCATTGAATCCCTATTAACATTGCTATAATTTTATCTTGGTTTTATTAGTGATAGTAACAAGAAGTTATTATATAATCTAATCTTTCATTTGGCTTTTCAAAGGAAAAGTGAAATTGATGCTTTAGGGACCATGTAAAATAATGGTTTGAATTGAGAGGACAAATCCTGATGGAGATTAAACTATATTTAGGTATTTATAATCAATTTCTCATGGGGAATTTTATTTTGAATGAAACCACAACAATGAAAAAAGAAAAAAAAATTATTTAGGTCCCATTTGATTAAGCTTTAAAAACAATGCTTAGTTTGACCTAAGTAATTTTGCATTTAACTTGAGTAATTTAAAATTGCTTTTATCTAAAAGCTGCTCTGGATAGCTTTCATAAAAATCACTTTTGTGCTTTTGTTTTGGTTTCTATTTTTTGAAAAAAGCTCAATCAAACATTGACTTTTTTTTTAAATTATAGTGCCCCCCTCCCCCCACCAAAAAAAAATTATGTGTCTTTCTTATTTAAAAAAGCCTATCTAAATTGACTCTAAGGAGGGGCCGTTCGGAAAGCCTTAAAAAAAGTGCTTATCGAACCATACTTTTTATAATAGAGTTTATTTTAAAAAAATAAAATAAATAAAGCAGTTTTGCGTTTGGATATAATAATTAAAAGTATTTTAAAATATTTTTTACTTGAAACTATTCTAGATAACTTCTAAAAAAGGTCACTTTTTGGGTTTTTTGACTTATGCTTTTTTTTTTAAAAAAAAAAAAAAAGCCTCAACCAAATACGGGAAAAAAAAATCCCAATTAGAGCATATTTTTTCGAAAAATAAATGCTTTGCTGATATGAAGAAGCCCATCTAAATGGGTCTCAATCTGATTTTAGGTAAGACGAATTCGATATTACTCCTTAAATAAGAAAGCCCATATTTGTAGTTCCAAAAGTGAAGAACCCTTTGTTTCTCAAATTTAGGTCCATATATAATAAGCCCACAGCCCAACCCAATAGCCTGCTTCCAGTTCTCGGATCCTTCGACAACAGCACGTTGCAGAGAGCTCAAAAGAAGAAGAAAATCACAAAAAATGGCGGTGAAAAATTTAACCTGTAAATCCCTATATCTCAAACGTCTATGCGCAAATTTTCGGACCTTTCCGGCCCTTATCTCTCAACCCCACTTCATATTTCAAAACCTCAGGTAATTTTTTTATTGGAACATTTTTATTTTCACTTGTGTGTGTGTGTGTGTGTGTGAATTCTGTATGTGGGTTGTGTAAAGATTGCTGCTTTTCGTTGCATAAATGAGTCCCTTTTAGGATTTATGTGGAAAACTGGAAATATTTCTGCTGTTTTGTGTTGGATTATTGGTTGAGTAGAATCTGATCTTGCTCTCTGTGTGTGTGTGTTTCTAGTTATGTGCATATATGCAAGATTGTTGGCAGAGGCATGCCTATTGCTGTTGAAAAGTGTTTGCATTATGAAATTGTGGTGCAAAGATGTAATCTTGGAGGTGTTTCTTGGATACATTCGGGTCGGGTTTTGAGAAATGAGGAGCAGTGTGAAAAGAGTGATGGTATGGGTAACGGGTCGGGCGAGGTCCAGGTGAAGAAAAGGAAGAAACTGAAGGGGAAGAGAGGAGTGGTGAGGTGGTTGAAGTTTTTCAGGTGGAGGAAGAAGAAAGATTATGAAAGGATGACGCCCGAAGAAAAGATCCTCTACAAATTGAGGAAGGTAGATAAAATTACTCTTATCCTGCTTTTTTCATGTTATTGTTTGAGTTTGTTCTTTGTAATGTATATGTAGGAATAAGGAAACAAGAATTAAGTTTATGTATGATAAATTGATTGTTGTTTCTTTACTAGGATCGTTTTCGAATGCGGGCTTCGTAATTTTTACCATTAACCATGAGTTTAGCTCTTATTCTATGCTGTGAATCAATTTTAGTGAAATATGGATACATTCGAGTTGCATTTGCAGATTTCATTAGTCGAGCCACATTTTCTGTAGCCTCAATGGTCATAGCTTAATAAGACATATGGAACTTTGCTGTCCAGAACTTCAATTGTTTGGGGGGAGGGGCACGGGCGACCACACTCTCCAGCTCCCTATTTGGCTCCATCCCTTTGTGCCTCAATCTTCCATACAATGTTTTGAGAGAAAATAACAACTCCATTATCATTCTCATAATTTATTAGGAGTTACATCTTACATATGGACATTTTAACTCGCTTCTTGCCTACAAGGGTAGGTCTAAACCAAGAAACAGAACGTGTATAACTGATTTCAGTACGAACCCCTAACATTATCACTTCTTTATTTTGCTGATGAGGTAGAGCTGGAATGAACATTTCTGAATTTTCTTCATTTTGATTTTTTTTTTAGAAACAAATATTCTTATGAGTGGTTGATTTTCATGCTTCTTCAAAGGCTCGGAGGAAAGAGGAAAGATTACTCGAGGCCCTTAAAAAAATCGAGCCGAAAGAGTCATCAGAAACCACACACGATCCGGAAATATTGACCCCTGAAGAACACTTCTACTTTTTGAAGATGGGAGAGAAGTGCAAGAATTATGTACCTGTTGGAAGGCGTGGAATATATCAGGGCGTGATATTGAACATGCACTTGCATTGGAAGAAGCACCAGACTTTGAAAGTTATAGTGAAGACATTCTCGCCGGAGGAGGTGAAGGATATTGCGTCGGAGCTTGCAAGATTGAGTGGTGGGATTGTGCTTGATATTCAAGAAGACAACACCATTATTATGTACAGAGGGAAGAATTACTCACAGCCCCCGACTGAGATAATGTCTCCAAGGACTACTCTCTCGAGAAAGAAGGTATTGCCATTCATATGTATGGATGTATTGATGGATGTATGTATATATATATATATATATATTCAGAAATAATTACAGGGCCTGCTCTGTCACTATTTGCAGTTACACAATTGGCTCCTCTTGGTTTCAGAAATTACACACACCTCCCTTATAATTGATGTCTATCTCACAGCTGCCCCTTCTGTCGAGCTACTCGTAGTTCAATCTCACCATTTTCAGATTTTGATAAATTCTCTCACTTGCTTTTGCATGTATGAATGATGTTATCAAAGGGTCTGTATAAATTTATCAGTTTTGATCAATTTTGATGGTTAGAAGGGGGGAATTTGTTATTATAAAACAACGCGAGGGCATATCTGTAATTACACATAGTTACAGGGGAGGATACTGTAATTCACCCTTTTCTATTAGTACTTGGTTACTGATTTGATTGGTAAGGGATTCTTGGAAGCTCATAATGTCAATTTGTTTGTTCTTCTTATACAGGCTCTCGATAAATCCAAGTATAGAGATGCTCTGAGAGCTGTTAAGAAATATATACCGAGACTCGAGCAGGACCTTCAGCTGCTTCAAGCTCAGAATGAAAGTAAAACTAGCACGAGTGAAGAAAAACAATTGACAGATTCTGGTAATGTTGATCCCAATCAACATTTTGAGGGATCTGACAGGCTGAAAGAACTATTGGCTAAAACTGATATAAACGACGATGATGATTTAAGTATGGGTTCAGATTCTGAAGCTCTGTCAGATATTTTTGAGACGGACTCAGACACTGAGAATGAGGAGAAATCCAAAAAACCTCTCTATCTTGATGAGTTTGACAAGATTCCAGTGCATAGTGATCGAGAGGAAGATGATTTTGAAGAACATCTTCGCCAAATATCTGCTGATTCAAGAAAAGGTAAAATGAACGAAAAAGATTTGGAACTGGCGGAACTTGATGAGGTTGATCGAATGATTTTACGGGCAGCTTCGCTTTTGAAGAAAAAGAGGAAATGATAATCGGAGTCCATGTGCTGCTGATGTTCGTTGGCTTGTATCTCTATGTACGTCCTTCTGTATGAGAGCGAACAACAGGCTAAAATCGAAGCCCTTTGAACATGAATGGTAGGGTTAATTACGGATAACTCCTCGAGGTTAGGCCTGTTTCTGCAACACCCGTGTGGTATGGAAAATTACAAGTAACCCCCTTGTGTTTGGTTCCATATTACAGATATCCCAAACTGTAAGTAAGATTTGTAATACAAAACCAAACGTTAAGAGCAGCTTAGAACCAAGCCAAAGAATCGTGGTGTGTTTGCTCGTAATGGTTGCTGACATGCGCGTGATAGATTCTTAAATTAGGTTTAATCATGTTCTTATTTTTGTATGTTTGAAATTCATGACTCATAAAAGAGCAGTGTCTACAGTTATCCATGAGATGGCTTGCTATGTTCTTTGATGATCTTGCTATCTTGTAGATGGAACTCTCTCTGTCTCTGTCTCTGTCTCGGGTCTCTCTCTCTCTCAGAAGCTAGGCATTGTTGTTTGTACTTCTAATTTTATTTTCATAATTTGCAGCAGTTTCAAAATTTAAATGAATTTATTTGATTTTCATGTAGAAATGAAAAATTATTGGATAGTTTGTACGAAACATCGATTTTATGGGTACAAAGAAAAATACATTTTATTGTAATATTTTCCTAGTGAAAAGACAGTATTATTCCAAAGTGCTCAATTGTTTTGGTTGAATTTGTGAACTTTACTACCTACTTTATGTCAAATTTAATCTGCTACAAGGAATTTCTTATATGCACCAAGTGTTTGGTCACCCAATCGTGAAAATTAAATCATGACAGCATTACATAATTGCACTGTTAACGTGGCTTAATCCTCACTATCTGGTATTTTAACACCCATTGCATTCAAGAATTGTTACTTCGAAATACAAACCAACTAGGAACATTTCGAAAATGCGTAGCTATCCCTACCAAACACTTAACACATTTTTTTTCTTCCAAATTTACCCTCGTATTAAATACCATTCACACGACTTTCTAATTATTAACACTTAACATGTAATAAGGGCTAGTCAAGTAGAGCATAAGAATCTCCGCTATTAAATTTCTCTTAATATGTGTGGCACAATCTTAAACGACTATTATTATGAAACAAGATAGTATTTCACAAGACAGTTGCGAAGAATTATGCAAAAGAAGATTTTCTTATAAAGACAAACAATTTGACACAAGTTACACAACCATATGTACCCACAAGGCTATTTTATTGTATTCTCTGCAATGAAACTATCGTCTTAAAAACTTGTACATACCAAAAATTAACTATGCACCACAACAAGAGAGACTCTAGAATTGCCTACACTGCAGACAATGTTAGTGCTTCACTCCGTGCTTCAGATTCTGCTTGTTTCACATTCTCAACAACTGCTAGAACTTTTGTAGACAGACTATCAGATTGCTTCTCGACATTCGCCAGAAGATTTATTAGTCTTTCTCTGTATGCCGCACATAGTTCTTCCTGGCGTTGTAGCTCCCGTGCGAGTTCTTGGATTTTCTTGTCCTTGTCACGCTGCAAAAATTCGATGTATAAACAAACAATTATTAGAAACTGAACAAATTTCTCAATACATCAAAGAAAATTTGTTGGAGGGCACAGTGCGTTCCCCAAGAAAATTACGCGGTTAGGATGTACATAATAAACCTGCTTCACCTGATACACTCCCTCAAACGGCACCAAACTGTCCATAATCCTTTTAAATTTTTAATAAATAATGGCTGTTAGTATTAAAACCCACAACTTTTGGCTCAGGCGGTGGGTTCAAAAATAATGACGTCTTACATTCCACCCACCTACTACACACACATATATTGAGTAGGATATATATTGAGAGATGTGTCCACTGATTTTCGGCATAACTTGCTATATAACTAGGTGCTAGTATACATATGCACCTCAAGTCCTCTTATTATTCCCGCCTATTGCCTACAAATCTCACTCTCTATTCCATCCTTCCTATGATGCAAAACATATGCCAAACATGTCCAAGTTTGGAATCAGTACAAACATACTACAAAACGAATTACATGAGGTGTGGAACACACTCAATATGTTCTATTATGTTCATACACTGATTGGGCTTTATACTATGAAGGTGTGGAATACACTCGATATGCTGGTTGAAAGAAAAAGTAGACACGATACATCATCCCTATCTCTGGGAAGACAAAGACATAAGCAAAACAGAAAAGACCATCAATTTGATTGCACAAGTTGAGAAAGGCCATTCATACCACATTTGTGTATTCCTGAGCGGTGACAACGAGAGGATGATTATGCTCCTTAACAAATCTTGTAACTACCCACTTCCCCGACTTCTCCAGCTTAAACAGTATTGTCGCTTTGCAACCTTCGCGTGCACTAGGCCTCGGTTTTCTTTCTGGCCCAATTTTGCCTTTTGTATTAGGAGAAAACCCTTGTTTGTTACACCCAAGACGGCGTGCGAGAGTTCTACCATCAATCTCAGAACGACGGCGTTGCATAATACGTACCACAAATCCTACTTTCCTTGCGTAGTCATTATAGAATCTCCTCGCATCATCTTCTGAATCAAATTCCATGCCTACATACGGTTCAAGAACTTCACCTCCTTCTCCAACTATTGATCTTGTGTTGTCCTCGCCTTCAACAATATCATCATATTCGTCTGAATGACTAGAGTTCCAATCGTACCTATCCGACTCACCAGCATTTTCTTCTACCACTAAGAGTCCATAAGAAGCCAAAAAATTACCATGTTGCACATGAAGCAAGCAAATATTTTTGTGCACTTGTCTGTATGAATGTAGGAAGTGAACTGAACCTTTCTTAACTACATGCAATGATACAATGCACACACTAGTATTTACTATGTTTGGTTCAAAGACTTTTTCACCGAAGGGTAAACACTTAGGCAAAGGAAAGTAAAACCAATGAAATTCTAACTCCTACAATTGTGAGGAAATAAAATTTCCTTCTTTACCTTACATTTTCTCTCTAATTTACTTGCTCTATTATTTACTTATTGATAAGAAACCAAACTAATTTTCTTTAACCATCTTCCTCTGTTTTCCTTCCTAAAATCCCGGTACCTCGCGTGTACCAAATATAGTTTTAATGTTACTCAAGGGAAACCCATCTGAAAGGACATCGGGAGGTATATGATAAAGAAAATATCAAAATAATTACATACATATACATGCAAATAGTTTTTACTCCTAAGCATGAATAGCAATACACTTGAAACCATTTGTCTGCAGTAATTTGAACAAGATATATGTGAGTTGTTCAAAGAGAGACTTCAACCAGAACAATAAAGAAAACATTAAGAAAAACTTCCCCATTTCTGGAATGATTACCTTATGAAAAAGACCCTTGTATAATAACTAAATAATTGAAAGTAATTAGCAAGACTTTTGCTTTCAAAACTATCCATTAAATTGTTAATTTCAATTTGTACAGAATCATTTCAAAGCGAACAAGAATCAAACACATTAAGGGCAGTCATAAAATAGCAAAAGCTACACCACCAAAAACCATCAAATTACAAAAAGTAAAAACAAATCTAACAAGGTCATCGTCAACAATCCCCTAATACACTTTCTTGCTAAAATTCCACAAATCACAGAAAACCAACTCCAAGAACGCGGAAATTAACAAAAATTCCTCAAGCCCACCAAAGTAAATCACCAAAAATTCAATCAAAATTCATCAAGAATGAAAGCATCCATATGTAAAAAAAGTCAGTAAACAGGAGAGGAAATGGTGTATTTAAGCTCTTACTCTCGTTGATATGAGAAGAAATAATGGAGAAAATGAAGAATTTCGAGATGACAGCAATTGGAAAGAGGAGGTGTGAGCAATTTTTGGGCGTTTTCTATCGTCAGCTTTGAAGATGAACTCCGCAGTATATGGGCACCCACAAGTGCTTCTAAGTTCTAACTTCTAACTTCCTACTTTCTCAAGTCACAGTTGAAAACGAGTTAATGTCTCGAACGGTCCCCGAATTTTAAATTATTACATTTTGGTCGTCTATATTATAAACATATAATAATTTGATCCTTATGATTAATGTTTCAATCAAATTTTATTAGAATATATTTATTTAAAAGACATTACCTTAAAATCACTTTAGTTTCAAAAGTTTAAATTATTACATTATGATCATTTATGTTATAAATAAATAACAAATTTAGTTCTTCCGATTAACTTTTCAATCAAATTTCATTACAATATATTTATTTAAAGGATGTTTTTGTCAAGTTTTACTTAGTACAAACAAATAAAATGATCGGTAAAAAATTGTTAAAATACCCTTTCGATAGGTGTTTTTAGACGAAATTTGGTTAGAACAGTTTACCAGGAGAATTAAAATATTACATATCTATAACATCAAGGATCAATATATAATGGTTTAAATTTCACAAATTAAAGTGATTCTAACTTTAATTTTTAGGAATCGATGGCAACATTAACCCCAACTTTTCTTTTAAGTGATCATGTCCTAAACTGTGCCATTTTTTTTATTATTTTCTTTTTTTTTTGGGGATAAATTGTGTCATTTTAGTTCTTCAACTTTAGGTGTATTTATTTTTGTCATTTTTTTTACTTATAATTTTTTATGGTTTTTGCTTAGTCAAATATATTGAGTATTGAATTAAAAGAAACGTAACTTGAGTGGGTAGTAGACTAGTACTAGCAGTAAGGTTTAATTCGGCATGATAATAATAATAATAATAATAATAATAATAATAATAATAATTATTATTATTATTATTATTATTATTACTACATATATTTTTTTAGATGTCTACGAACCGTAGTTTGGTTGAAACCTTTTATGCCAAGCTCTGGTTCGAGTTTGAAAATGATGTATCCAATACCTTTAGAACTAGTGCCCCGTCGTCTAATGTGATTGTAGCTAAGAATTTCCATTTGGGTGTTCCACAAGGTGACAACTGATTGTATGGTCGCAAATAATAAAAATTCTTTATTTGAAAATCTGTCGGTCTTGTCAATTACTTCCACTATTCCTAAAGCCAAAAGAGTCATAATCCCCGAAATGAAGGGTCAATTACATATTGTTGACTATTGAGTTGTGAGGGAGAACAATCACGATTGTCTAAGTTGGTGGTTGGCCATACGTGGATTCTCGCGAGGATTTGTTGTTGGAGAGTAGTGCTTTATAAGAGCGTAATTAGGTTATGGTGTTTAGTTGAGACGAGAGTTGAATTTTCTATTTTTAAGATGAGATTGTCCCGCACTAGTGCTAAAGGACTTGGCAACCGTTTTTCGAAATACAACAACTAACTTTTCGAAAAAAGAGCACTCCAATTTTTAAGAAACGGCGAACTTAATTAGAGCTCAATTCTGGTTCGCAATTTCAGCTCAATTCAAGCTGATTTTGACCCAATTTCAATTCGAGTTGTACCAAAAAGAAATATATTATATTGAATCCGAACCGACCTACCTCACCATGCCGTGCTAAGCTGGCGGCGCTTGTGTGGGTTTAGTTCGAGCCTACCAACCAGTAGATCCTCTCTCCGTTACACACTTGTGAACCCCTAAGGGGTCAATCTTTCCTTTCAACTAGCCACTTAAATACAAGACTTTCTTGTATTATTTTTTCTATATGGCACAATCGCATACCACAACTTAACACTCCAATTTTAACTTTCACCTAGCTATTTTGTACATTTAGTTTCTCATTCACCTTAAATTGGTTTTGAGTAATTAAATATATTTTTCTTATCTACTCGCGAAATAGACTACGAATAATCAACTTATTTTCCAAAACAACAAATGGAGCTTCATCAATGCATTGGCCAAAGTTGGTCACTTACCAACTTGTATAACCAATTTTTCTAACATTTGCAAGAAGAATGTCCATTCAAAAACTATAATCCCAAAACAAATTCTACTTTTTGAGCAAAGGCTTTGTAAGAAAAGTTGACCCAAGTTTTATCTACTCGTGAGAAGATCGAAGAGGAACTTCATGAACTGTTCGGGTCGGGTTGGCAAATAGCATCGACACCTCCTAGTCTCACTGACACATGAGAACTTTGAAACCGCAACTATCATCGAAGCACAATTTCGCAAAATGGAGACTTGTGGTCCTTTGTCTTAGTTGTTCTTCCAACTTACTAGTTCTCTTAAGATCCTTCCCTTAAGAAGCTTCAACAGTTCTCTAAGATAAAAAATAGAACTTTTCGATAAATAAGAGTACTTTGAAATTATTGCTAAAACAATGGAAGGTTACGTATGTAGTGAGGGATGGTCTCCCTGTGTGGGAATTCTTGCTCTCATTCCTGTTGGATGGCTCGTGAGCAAAGGTGAACCAAGTTCATTCTATTTTGCATCTTTTTTCTGAATTAGGTGTAGCATTGAAATTTTTTTCACTTTTATTGTAAATTTTTTACTGTTATAATTTTATACTCATAGCACCATTTGCATTGCATTTGTTTTGATAATCTTGAATTATTATAAATTTTAATTACTTTGACACACAACTTGAATTATTTTCAATAACATTGTAAATATCAACCAACAAATTTCAAACTCATTTAGAACTATGAAATCTAAAATCTTCAACCCGACTATATTGTTACATATGCCTTCTTCACATTCATCACATATTGAAATAACATCAAAACGGGTGAAATTTGCTAAGCTCAAAAATGAATGGGAGAAGGAAGAGGACAAGCCTGGAAGCCAGATAACCAAAACTGGCCTCGAGCTCACAAGTCCACACACAGTCGATCAACTCAAGAGAGAGGAAACTAGAGAGAGAACCAACAATCCACAAAAAGTTTGATTAATTGTTTCAGAAGTACAATGTCCTATTTATAGGCTTAATTGCCACTAACTCCCACTTACCAACCAACCAACTAAAGAATTAAGAAAACGCAAAGTCTACAAGAAAGTAAAAGACGCCTTTCTATTAATAAAAAAAAAAAAATCCTTAGACCAAAGAAATAATTTGATTCAAACAAACAATCGAAAATATTTAAGTGCAAGGAATTGAACACAAGATACTTAATTGATTTGTTCTAATAAGTTCTGATTTTTCTGATAATACATGTACGGATAAATATACCCCCCCCCCCGCCCCCCAAAAAAAATAACATCTAAACAAGTTGCAAAATATCTCGAATTATAATATTAATACGTCACATGGCATCTTAATACTTTTATTATATATTAAAAATTGAAAATAATCTTGATTATAGGATGGGTATCAAATTAACATAGACAAGTAACTCAAAATTTTAATTTTGAAATTTTGAGTAAATTATAAATTTCATTAAATTAACTTAATAGTAGTATTGTAAATTAACTTATTCGCTCTCTTCAAATAGTAGTTAAGTATAAATGCCATTACTTTTCATTAAATTTTCTCTACACTTTTTTTTTTTTTTTCTATTTTCTCCCATACGCTAAAGTTGCTAGACACCCGCCGCGCTTTCAATGCAAAAGTAGTGAGAATAAAACGTGTTGTCGGTGATGAACCGCCTTCCGTTTCGCGGCCCCTAAGAGGAGAAGAAATGCAACTGGGTTTCGACTTTCAACCCATCAAAATTCGCAGAAACCTAGTAAGTTTTTCCATAAATTTTCGAAGACCCTTTTTTCCAAATTTAGCTAAAAGAACAGTTTTTGCAATGTTTGTTGCTTCATATCTTTATCATCATGTAAAAGCTTCAATTTTTTTTTGCCCCCTTCTGTGTGCTTTAATCAGAATGTTGCAATCGATTCAGTTCTTTGTGGAAAAATGAAAAGAGAGAAAATTTGGATTAATGAAGTTTAGCTGTCAGTTTATCTTCTGTGAATGCTGAAAAATAAAGTATGCTTTGATCTTAAGCACTGAAGTATTCAATTTTTCATTGCATCTTAATCCTCCAGTTTTGACTAGTGTTCAATTGCTTCTGTATTTTCTTGATTTGCGTGCGGAAGTTTTGGATATTTAAGGCTTGAAGACTTTATTGATTGAGGAATCACTTGTAGAAATTTGAATTTTTGGTAGTCGATTTCGATGGCAATGTCTACCCTCAATATTTGTTTTTATTCAAGAAAGTAACTGCTCAAGACATTCCCTTTTTTGGGTTTCTAGGATTACTCTTTTTCTTACAAAAATAAAGAAAAGAAAATTTGCCCGCAACTTTTTTTGCTTCCCTTCCCTACTTTTACATAAAAGATAGGTTAGAAGGATTTTTAGCTGAAAAAAATATATAGTGAATGCAATGAGTATCCTTTTTTCTAGTCTATGATGATGAAATACAAGTCATGTTTTGTGTGTGCAGTGGATGCAAATGAATATGCTGGCAATGAAGCTGAAACAATAGATGATTCTCATGATAGTAATTTATTAGTTAATGACGAAGGTCATTCTGATAGGGAACCGTATGTGGGCATGGAATTTGATTCAGAAGAGGCTGCTAAGGTTTTTTATGATGCCTACGCTACACGCACGGGGTTCATTATGAGGGTTGATGCTTTTAGACGGTCTATGCGTGATGGCAGCGTGGTTTGGCGTAGGCTCGTTTGTAATAAAGAAGGGTTTCGCAAGCATAGACCCAAGCGAAGTGAAAATAGGAAACCGAGGGCCATCACTAGAGAAGGATGTAAAGCAATGATAGTTGTGAAAAAAGACAAGATGGGTAAATGGGTTGTTATGAAATTCTTCAAGGAGCATAATCATCCGTTGGTTGTTGTTCCCATTAATGCCCGTCGGAGTGTACAGCTGTCTCAAAACCCGGTGAGTTTTGAAGTTCTTGGAATTTATCTCCATGGCTCTTACCTATAAGATACTAGTTTTTTAGCAATTAGACTATTATACTTTTGGCTGTCTTTAGTTGAGTAGTCATTCTAATTTTCTTTGGCCCTTTCCTTTGTCCATTTTACGGCTATTGAATGACCATCTCGTCTGAAAAGGTTAAGCTATTAGAGAGGAGTGGTTTTGAGTATTTACTATATAAAACCCACACCCTCGTATGTAGCGATATTCTTTCTGTGACGTGAAACTCTTTTCAATAAATGGGAGGGTGGTAGAGAACCTAGAACCTTCTATTTTGGTTGGGACCAATATCATATTGAATGACCATCTCGCCTAGAAGTTTTAAGCTGTTAGAGTAAAAGTTTAAGCTGTTAGAAATGATTGATAGTAAATATTTAATATCTCTAACACACTCCTTCATGTGTAGGCAACATTCTTTTTATGATGTGAAACTCTTTTCATAAATAGGTGGTGGAGATTTAAACCCATAACCATTGATTCGGCCCTACTCTGGTACCATAATGAATGAACAGCTCGTCTAAAATTTCAAGCTATTAGAAGGAAGGGTGTTAAATATTTAATGCTTCTAACCACACCATTTTCCCCATTGCACTGAACACTACCTCTTTTCATCACTAAACGTCTAAGCCCACCACCCCTCGAACATCCTCATGCTATATTTGGTGATTGTTTAATTTCTTTTCCACCGTTATGCTATATCAACATTCACCAAACATAGCTCGAAATAGGAGGTAAAGGGTTTGAAGCTCATTATAAGTTATAACATTATGATCCAAACATTTGAAATTCTTAGCTCTGATATCATATTGATCCGGACACAACCTAACTGCTTTTATGTCTGTTTATTGGGCTCTACACACAAGCCAAACTGCAAATATTTCTCTCTCTGCATTCACAAATGTATGCTATTGTTACTTGTTTGCAAACATGAATACACAGAAACACATCATACACAAATCGCAGCATTGATATACAAAATCCTTGCAAAAAGTTAATCCCTTTCTAGACTATTGGCTCATCTGGGGATTCTTCACAAGTATTTTAAATGTGATATATTCTGTGTTCCATGCATGAGGAAATACATTAGGTTCCTCGTTTGAATTGTTTCTGCTTATAACCCAAATATTCCCACTTGCATCATATGGACAAAATCTCTTGTCTTTGTTTTGTAACTTCGCCACAACCATTTTTTTCCCCCCCGCCCCCCCTTGGCTTCTATATGACACATCTGTTAGGAGGTGTTTGCAAGAGCTTTTGCGTCTTGAAATTGCTTACATTTAGATACTCTGAGGAAATTAGTTAGGAGTAATAGTTGGGAGTTTTTGAAAACAGAGGCCGCTATTTTTTTTTTCTTTTTCTAAAAACTAAAAATAAAAGCTATTAAAAAGTTGGGTAAGATGTGCCTTTCGCTTTTAGTTTTTTTCTGCTAAAAGAAAACAAAATAGGAATTGCAAATATTGTTTAGCTACTAAAGGAGAACAAAGCAAAAATTTAAAAGCACTTATTTTAAGTTTTTGCAAACACTCCTTTAGTACCGAAAAGGACAACTGAGTCGTATAATAATGCTTAAAGAAAGCGAGTCATTTATGAGTTTCTTGATTTGGTTGGCAAATTTTTTCAGGATGAGAGAGATTTGAAGATTCGACAGTTGACAGCTGAACTACAAAGGGAGCGAAAAAGATCTGCAGCTCTGCAAGAACAGCTCAATAGCATTCTAAAAGACATGGAGGAACACTCTAAACACCTCTCAAGAAACATTACTAACATAGTACAAAGCGTAAACGAGATTGAGTCAAGGAGAATAGTCTTCCCTGGCTCGTATTATGAAACATAAGTTCATATGTAACCACCAACTTGGTTGTGCACTGTTGGATCATACATATGAAGGTAAAGTACATTTTGCACCCCTTAATGACACCCCTTGGATACGTATACCCTCCCCACCCCACCCTCCTCCTGATGTAGAGAATGTAACAAATCCATCTCTTATTTTAGCCTGGTTTATTACGTTTTGTACCAAAATGAAGGTTTGATTTGCCGTGTTTTGTAGTTTAGAGGGTATATGGGATTAAGGGTATAATTCAGGGGTGTAAAGTGTAATTATACTCTACATATGATGATATCAATGGCTCATGAGATGCTACCCAAGTGGATTAGATATGATGGTGCCAGAACTTCACTTTTCAATAATTTTTGACATCATCATATTCAAATTAAACAGTTGAAAATGACTCTATGATAATATCCAAGTGAGTAGCATGAAATTTTTTCATATCTGCATTTTGCATTCTATTTTATTACATCATTGTACATCTGTATTTTCATGTAATGAGAGCTTTTCCTTTTTTGCTTTTTTGTAAAATTTGTGTGGCTTTGTAAGAGGAGTTTTCTTGCTGTAAGTAACCGTTTGCTGTACTTTTATAGGAATAAGATAGATTTTACATTAATTTCCAATTGAAGGAAATTCCCTATATTTTTCTCTTGTAATTGGACGCTTGTTTTGATGCTATTTGCAGATGAATTGTTGATTTGAGGGTGCAAAATGTAGTTGTTTGATTTTTTTGGGATGGAAATTGCTAATAAAGGTTTTTTTTTCTTTTTTTTTTGCAAAATACATTACTAATATTGTGTGTTAAGACAGTAGGATTGCCTAAAGAAGATCAAAGGACAATTTAATACATAATTCATCTTTTTAATTGTTATAAATATATATATATATTATATCTTTTAAGTTGTTCTGAAAGTTGGTTCTCGCTAATGGATGACGATTCACGATTATGCAATATTTAAGTGGTGTATTTAGTTGATGGATTAAGTATGATTATATGACAGTTTTACTTTTTAGTATTTTTTGACATTATCTTATTCAAATACACTATGTTTGGAGCAAAAACATTAGCGGTGAAAGGAAAAGTAAATTCTGACAAGTGTAATTATAATTAAATGGTGGCTAAAAGAATATACATTAAAGAGAATAAAACTTAATGCAAAATATATGTAGAGAAACTCAATTTGCACAAAAAAAGAGTGTGAGAAAAATAAGATAAATTTTTTTGACAAGTTCAAGATGTAAAACTTATATATGAAGTTATTATTATTTGTTTTTAAGTAATGGTGATATTGGATTATAGATGGTGATGTCTAGTTATGGTTGTGGTAGTGCAAAGTGAAATTACTTTGTGAAAATTGGTGAAATAGAAAAAATTGATTGGAAGATTTTGTCGAGCACAACGAGACACATTTCTTGGTAGTTGGATTGATTCCTATGGCCGCAGGAAAGTTATCTTTCAATGGCCGAATTGACTATTATGGTTGTAAGGAAGTTATCTTTCGGACATTTGTATTAATATTTACAAAAAAAGGTCCTAAACTTCGAGAACGTGTTTGTAAGTTTTTAAACAAGGGGGACTAATTTGCACTATGCATCAAATGGTGTAGACATAATTTGTTGTATATTTATACCATATATAAAGTATAAGACAGTTACAATAACTGATTTTGATCCTTCAAGTATATTTATTAAATTAACCCTTAAATTACTTTTTAGCTAATTAATCCGAGTCCAGTTATTGAAAAGACCTAATATGAGACCGATCATCTTAACTTAATTGCTCTAATCACAATTTCAAAATTCGAACTATATACATTGCTTAAAGAATTTAGCAACTCATCATCCTAGACAAACCAATATAGTTTGTTGCCCTTTCTTTCTTAAAAAGAATTCTTATTAGTTCTCAATTATTTTACTTCTTTATCAAATATTTGTATTACATTCTATTTTTTTTGGGTGTACGTATTACATTCTATTTGCGTGTGTGTGTATATATATATATATTAAAGAAATAGTTTAAATTAAGTTTACACTCCCTAAAGTATAATGTAATTATAAAATAATTCATGCAGTTTTAAAATACAAATACCCTTCTAAAGTATGTATTAGTTTAACAAAATTCATTTTTCATCAAGGCATGACATAACTGCGAGTTGTATTTCTATTGTTTTCGCCTGGATTTTGAGATGAAATTCATATGATTTTGACAAGTACAAAATGTAGAATGCCAGAAGCTATATATGAATTCAATTTCAACAAAAAAGTAATAGTGATATTTGATTGTAGATGATGATGCCTTGCAGTGGTTGCAATGATATAAAGTGAATTACTTTGCAAAAGTTGATAGAGCTAAAAATTTGATTAAGACTCGACGATGCGCATCTATTGGTAACTAGTTTGACTATTATTGTGGCATGAAAGTTATCTTTTTGGACATATATGATAATGTTTACAATAATATTCTAAACTTTAAGGAGTTATTTATAATTTTTAAAACAATTTGCTAATTTGTAATTCTATCGCACCTCAAGAAGTGTAAACGTAATTTCCTCAAAAAATAAATAAATATGAAGTTTAAGCAACACTTACCACTACTCTTTGTCGAAATTTTTTATCCAAACCTAATTTGACGAATCCCAACAAATTATATAAAAAAATATATTGTCTATACTATTAAAAAAGAATTTATAGGAAGTTTAATAATCATTTTGGTCTCTTTGGTCTTTTATATTTTTAATTTATTTTCTCTCTCTTCTCCCCTCTTCCACTATTAATTTGCATTTAATTTCTTTTTTTTTTTTTGCCTTTTTTCTTTTTATCCATCCTCTATCAATATAGATATATTTTTTCATGTCTCTTTTATCATCTTTTTTTTTTTAGTTTTTTTTAATTTTTTAATTTTTTTTATTTGCTAATTTTATAATTTTATAAATTTATTTTTATTTTAAATTATTTTTTTATAATAAATTAATAAAATATATTATAAATAATTTAAATATATATAATCATGTATAAAATTTAATAAATGTTTTAATTTTATTTATAATTTAAATATATAATTAAATTATAATATATTTTTATTTTACTCACACACCGAATGTGTCCAAACTCCAAACCAATAGTATTTATTAAGTGATTAACCAATCTACTTTAACACTCGTTATGCCAAACCGAATTCAAGTTAGAATTTTTGAGTAGGGGTAATTATTTTTCCGAGCCAAGATTTTACAAAGGATGCGGATCGGCTTTCCCTCCCACTCTCACTACTCACAAGTCAAACCCCCGTGGTGAAGGACTCTCTCTCTCTCTCTCTGAACTTTTAATCCAAATCTTTCGTCTGCCATTTTCAAGATTCATTGTATTGATTCGTTCGTCAAAAGCGACTTTGTAAGTATTCTCTGAGTCGTACTCTTTTTTCCCTTTCTCACTCTTATTAGAAAATGGGAAAATGTTGAATCTTGATTCTGTATGCCAACCGGGTTCCATTTGCGTTGTAATGGGATTTGTTTTTGTTTGAAAACTCGTATTTTCTGGTGATTTTGTGTACGGTTCGTCATGTTTTTCGTTTTTCAGCATTAATTCAATTGAAATAGCAAAGCCCACCTGTAGATTTTGTGAGTGTGTGTGGTTTTTTTTTTATCTCGCAATTGGGATTGGAATTCAGCTCTACTTTTGACTAGATTCAACAAAAGATATTGGGTGTTCTAGCAATTATACATGATTCAGATGTCTAAAAAGATTCAATTTTTCTTTGCTGCATTTTTCCTGTTTTCCAGTTTACTGAAAAAGTAAGAAGTGCCTTTTAGCGGAATCACTTCCTTTTGAACTAAGGGATTTCTGTGTGTGTGTGTGTGTGTGTGTTGGTGTGTTTGGCTCAATGACTTTATCAACATGCAAATACATTTATTGAAGCCTGTAAATCTGGTTTAAAGTTTAGTATAGTTAGCTGTAAATGTTGATGGAAGCCTTTGCCTCTGTTAAATTTATGGGCCAACGATTTTCCCAGTGCCTATGTAATGGTGAGTTTCATCCAGGTATAGGTCGAGTATGCTATTTTGAGATTTTCTTGAATATGCCAAACTTGAATAATATGCTGGTCGAATAGCGGCTAATTCACTTACTCCAAAACCTTTCGTTAGATATATATGTGCGGGATGAATCTAACAAAAATGATGCTTATTTTATTCCAACTCGTAAATGTTTAACGAAGGGTAATAACTGTGGTACCTTATCTTTCCATTTTTGAAAAATTATATGGTGCTCCCTGCGACGAAAATTTGACTACTTTCCATTGGCAAATGAATTGGATTGATGGTCGGGATTCCAAGATTATGAAAGAACTGATGAAGCTTATGCATGCAAGAACTCTCGATAAATAAAACTTAGGGCCTGTTTTTATTGACATTTGTTCCTGTTGAAACTGCAGATCCAGGAAAATGAGCATGCCAGAAGAGGTTAATCACCCTTATATTCCAAGAGATCTGAAATTGCCTGGTTTTGTGCCTGGATTCCTCTCTCAATCGACCATTCTTTCTGTTTATGGCATCGCTTCTTTGCTGGTCGTTACCTTCATGTGGATTTTGTCTGGTGGTCCTTCATATCCTTTTTCATTTGTTAAAGGCATTATAAGTTATGGAATATGTAACGATGCATTTTATGTCATTTGAAATCCTCATGCTATGGAGTCACTTGCTTGGATATGTAATGGATTTGTGAGCGGATTTTAAACCCCGGGACCTCAAGCTCGTCTTTTGGCTCAATTCTTTTTGCAGTGTTTAGAATCATATATTTTATTTAATCTATTTATATGCTCCTAAAATTATATTTACTTTATATATTTAGCTTGCTCGTTTGGGGTCTGCCATGATCACCAAAGGAGGAAAAGGAATCGATACACATGTTGATTTGTGCATGTAGCTCCAATCCATCTTTGTAGTATTGGTATCTTCCATTTCTAAAACAAAGTTGCAGCTTTATTTCTTAGGACAAAGATGTATGATTTCCTGCACTTCAGTGTAGCAAAATAGTTTTCTTCTATGGCTGAAACTTTAGAGTACGGTTTTTCTTATTTGCGTCTATGTTAGGGCGGTTTCGCAAGACAACTAAAGGTGATAGACTGCTTATGTGCTGGTGGATATTCACGGGCCTGACGCATATTATTCTTGAGGGCTATTTTGCCTTTACTCCCGATTTCTACAAGGAGACAACTCCACATTACCTTGCAGAAGTTTGTAAGTTCTTGATTTACTCGCATTTATTCACGTATAGTTTAACTTGCTTGGGCTTTTTGGCATCATTGTTCTTATGTCTATTTACACTAGGGGTGTTCAAAAAAACCAAAAACCGAACAACTTTCACATTCCATGAATAGAACACATAAGTACTCTTCCTCATTACTTGAAATCTTTATTTTTATGATTAAAGCATGCATTAATAATAAGAAAAGGAGGACAAAAAGATTGTTTGTGAGGATACCACGATACAAAAATACATTCAAATGTAAATGGTTTCCGGGATAGTTTGCTATACTTGTCTTTTTTTGGTTAAAAAGAGGCTTCTTCTTGTTGGATCTTGGATGAATGGATTTGTCATTTGAGGTGTTGAATGTTGAATAATTAATGATGTTGATTGATGATTTATAAGATAGTACTAGAGTTAAATTCATGGGTTGTGGACATCAATACAATTGTGTTGAATTGACTTAATTGGGTTCCTTTTTTTTACAATTTGTGTTGATTGCTAGGATGTTTTTTTTTTTTTTGTAAACAAACTTCAGTTTTCAGTTCATTAACCGGATAACCGCATGATGCGGTTAACCGAACCGAAAGCGTGGTTCGGTTTGGTTATATCTGAACGAACACCACTAATTTACACGTACATTTCTCAGGGAAAGAATATAGCAAAGGTGATTCACGATATGCAGGACGTGATTCTGGTGTGGTCGCTGTCGAAGGAATTACTGCTGCTTTAGAAGGTCCCGCTTGTCTCCTTGCAGTGTATGTACAAATATACGAACACATTCATTTTTGCTATGTACTTGTATACGATCTCCTTCACATTTGTTATCGACAGGGAAAGGAAGGAATCTTGAAGGGGGGTGGGGGTGGTATTGAAATTTTATCACGATCCCATACTTCACAAAACGAACTTAAAATCCAAACTCAAATCAAACATAACAACTTCAAACCTTACAAAATATCGATCAACCTTATAAGTGCCAAAAGTCACAAAAGTTGCCATTTGCTAGTACACGGGTCATAGCCCTTTACACACCTTGAGCCATTGTACTCACAAATACGAATAAGGTTTTGAACCTACTACATGCATTTGTAAACCAAAATCCTATAAGTAGTCAAAAGAACAAGAATCTAACTAAAGTTTCTTATCTGCCCCCTCAAGTATGAAGGGCAAGTCTCTTTTTTTTTTCCCTGTGGGTGTTGGTGTGGGGGGGGGGGGGGGGGGTGGGAGGTGTAACCAAAATATAAGCTGGAGGAGTCGGGCAGAGGAATGTGCCTATCAGGTCCCCACGGAAAAAAGGACAGTTCTGAATTTCTGCAACATGTAAAAGAGTTAATTGGATGAAACACCATGAGGTTTGGACCACTTTCACAAAACCCCATTGTGGTATGAAAAATTACAAATATCTTCTAATATTTGGTGTGGCATCACAGATCCCACCTATAGAAAGGGGTATCTGCAGCATGGAATCGAACACTAGGGAGTACTTGTTACGTTCCCTGCCATAGTGGGTTTTATGAAAATGAGTTTAATATTAGGAGGTTTTCCGTAATTACACACACACACACAGACAGACATATAACTGTAAGTAGACTTTTGGGTGGCATTGGTGGTGGGGGGGTTTTGTGGGGCAATTGCCCCTATGCGGCTACGCCCCTACCTACCCCCTTGCTCGGCCCCAGTTACCAACCAGTCAAATTACAATATCTTTTTGCTTGTGCAGGTATGCTATTGCGACAAAGAAGTCTTACAGATACATACTTCAAATCGCCATTTCGTTGGGGCAGCTATACGGGACTGCAGTGTATTTCATCACGGCTATCTTGGAAGGGGACAACTTCGCAGCAAGTCTGTTCTACTACTATGCATACTACGTCATAGCTAACATATGGTGGATTATAATACCTACAATCATCGTCATCCATTGCTGGAGGAAGATATGCGCCGTGTTCCAGGTCCAAGAACCGAAGAAGACTAAAACCCGTTGAGAGTTCGAAAACTGATCTTCGCTTTACTGTATTGATGCCAACTTCTTTTATTTATAATCACTGGATTGATTGATCGAAGCCTGAATTGGTATCTGAATGACAATTTTAGTTTTGATCATGCTTGATTTTTTTTTTTTTGTCGCGTTCGTTGCTGATTTTTCTACTTTGGTGGTGAAATTTCCATTTCATATGTTTGTGATATGCAGTTACAGCCCGTGAAATCTCTTCTAATCCAGTTTTGGTTCTTACACCCAATGTTTTAAAATGCCGGACCGTTCATTGAACCTGAAAATTAACTGATTTGTGGTTATTGGTTCAATTGATTGGCCAACTGATTTGTGGGTTATTGGTTCAATTGATGGGCCAATTGTGTTTAGACTGGTGACATTATAATTATTTTAAAAGTAATTCTTGATATATTAAAAATAATTAAAAATCTAATTTTTTGGCATTTTTCATGTTCAATGTTACTATTTTAATGCAATATATTTATAAACTATCTAAAACTAATAGGTCTGTTCTAAGAATAAGTGAATAAGTAAGAAGAAAATTTGAACAGTAAAAGGAAAAAGGAAAGTTAATACATCTCTTCTAAGAATTAAGTGAATAATTATGAATAAAATATTGAAAAATAAAATGAAAAACGAAAGTTATATTATGTGGAGAGCAACTTGTATATGTGAATTGAATTTTAAATTTAAAAATATTGTTGGAATATTGAGGCTTAAGAAATGAGAGAGAAATCATAAAAAAGTGAGGGTTTTATCCTTCGATTTATTATATTCTAGCGGCCCATCCGGTTCACGTGAACCGACCCTGGTTCTTATGGTTTAGCGGTCGATCTGCGGTTTTCAGCGGTTCTAAGAAAATAAAACGGGTTTTGAATCCTTTCGGTTTTGTGGTTAAACTTGGGTCGTTTAGTGCACCAATCGATTTGATCCGGTTTTTAAAACTTTGCTTACATCTTAGTTCGAAATATTTTTCATGTAATATATTCTATTACATTAATCAATATACATTACATAAATTGATGAGTATAATAGAAATATTATACGAAAATATTATAAAAGATTCAAACTGCTTACATCTTGGCCTTGTATACGGAGGTGTTGCTATGGATGTGAAAGTCTTTAGAAATACAGGCGTAGAAAGATACATTAATACTCCCCTTCTTATTTATTTATTTTTTTCTTTTTAAGAAACTTTCTCTAAAAGCGATCCCAAAGGTTAGGTTCATTACGTTACGTTTGAATCTTTAATTTCAAACAATAAAATGCCTGGCATTGCCATGAACGTTACTTTTAATTTTATTTTATCTCATCTTTTTTGTAATTTGATATTAGTTTAGTTATTGATGAAAAATGTGAAAACTTAAGGTGCAACTCTTGCAATATATTGTTTTGGAAAAAATTTTAGTCGTAAATATATTATTTGAAACTTTAAGCTAACAAAAATATACAAATTCCTAAGTGTAGTCCCTTAACATAATACAGCAAGCAACATTTAACCCAGACTCAACTGAGCGAACTCAACCAATCATCTACTTAGAAACGGTACTTTTTAGAGTGTAGCTTTTTTTTAAGCCAAGAAGTTTAATATTTGGATATAATAATTAAAAGTGCTTTAAAATGTATTTTTATTTGAAACTATTTTAGTATAACTTCTAAAAAACACTTATTTACTAGCTTCTGCTTTTTTGAAAAAACCCATTCACACACTTTTTTTTGCTCTACAGCGCTTGTTTTCAAAAAAAGTGCTTTTTCTTAAAAAAAAAAAAAAAAGCATATCCAAGCAGGCTCTTAATACACTTACTATATCACTGGTCACTCTTTTAAATTATATATCAATCACATAGCAAGTATAAAACACTCGCTACGTGATTAACACTGATCTAGCCGAGCTGGATTTGTGCTAAAATTCCCCATTATGAAAGAACAGAACCATGACAGGATCAATACTTGAGCCCCAAAAACATGGCACAAGCAAACAAATAACCGAGAATACCCTTGGAACAATTTGACAAGATTCAGATGAAGTCAAGATATGTTTCTTATAAAGAACACAAACAAGTAAAATCCCGAAAACAATCGCAGATTCAAAAATTGTCTCATGGTTGAAATATGGTACAGTGTGGAGTAAGAACAATTGAGAGGAGAACAATGAAGTGTTATTACATTTGCGTTATCAGAACAAGAGGAGGATCTCACCATCCGTATTTCGCTTGTGTTTGAGCTTTGGTGAGGAAACCTTTCGAACGTCTCTCGGCAAGCTCCATCTCTTTCTGCTTCATTTCGAAATACAAAGAGCCGATTTGATGCTTTCTTTTGTGCAACTTTGTGGGCTTACCCTTGGTTGAAGCCGGCTAAAAGAAAGGCAAAATGGGTAGAATTAGATTTGATGCATCTTAGAAGTTTTAAGGCACTTCCAATAAATCAGCACTCTTAAGAAGTGGAAATGAGCAATCATAGTCATGTACGTTTCGCTCGGATTCTAAGATTCTTAATTTCCACATATTATCCAATATTACTGATAAGAAACAAGCCAGCAATCAGCCCACTCAGTGAGGAATATATTATTTCCCCCTTTTGGGGTGCCGGGTGGGAGCCAGCCAATGAAAATGAACAAAACACTAAAGCGAAGTGAATAATGTTCCATATTTGTAACTCTATGCATGCACGATGCTGTCAACTAAGCAAGTGAAAACAAAGCAACAAGGCCTTAACATAGAGTGGAAACCAAAACAATAATGAGAACTATGATTAGGCCAAGCTCCCCTTGAATAGTTAGTCGCTTGTCATTGATTTCGACATGGATCATACGATTTTTCATTTTGTTCAACTGTGGCATAGAGTTGGCATGCAAATACGATCCGAACAAAGCATAGTTGCATGTTGTCAAAAGTTAAACAATAGGAAAAGACAACTATTATCAATACAGTAACTTCAGCACCTAACAGATCATGGAAAAAAATATTTGTTTTTTGTTAGCAAGAATTCTGACAATTCATGAAAAAAACCATTCCTCAAACCAAAAAAGGATGGCAAAGACAGGACATAGAGCTACTAAATATGATCATAAAGAAAAATGCACCAATCTTAATAAGCGGCGAACATCTACTATGTGGTATATCCCAAGATGACAGTAGTTTATAGGCGTGCCTATAGATATTTCCTAGATACAAATCTAGCCTAATGGGAGTAATACCAGTCGATAGAAGACATTTCCCACAGAAAGGAAAGTGCCATTTCAGATGTTTCAAATAAACATATTAAAGAATAAGTTGAGCCATGACAAACCATGGGCTGACATACATACCCACTGCATGAGTGGGAGACTAGTTTAGTCAATTGGAAAGGCTTACTGAAGAGTGGGCAAAATAGAAAAAGGCTGAGACTTGTGAATGGAAGAACAAGTCAGACATTGATAAGCATTAAGCCATCATTTGAGAGAACAACAGAGTGCAGAGAGTGACCACGAGCACAGAAAGCTGACAGGATTCAATCAGAAATGCTAATTGCACTGAAAGAAAATACATGAGCTCATAAATATAACAAGTAGCAAAACAGAACTCCAGTGACTGCCAAGAGAAGACTTAGAGAGATGGAATAAATAGATATTCAGATGCCACATATTCTACTAAGGAATTAAGTATCCACCGATAAATACTGGATGAGTAGTCATCATAATTTTCTTTTTCATTGTTTTCCATCAAACTAGCAGTCGGCTTTCTTAAAGTGTTCCTCGATCGTCAAAAAGCATGTAGTATTCTACCTTATATTGTGATCACCAACGATTGAATTCAAAGCCTTCCTAGAAACAACATTCATACTGTTTACCATAAGCTTGAGCAATAGAAAGCATAACATTGTGATAATTTTAGCGGTAAAATAGTTCATAAATAGTAGCATGAAATGACTTTTACTCCTAAAAAGGAATCTACCATAACAATGGTACTTATGTTATCGTTTTCATTAAACTAGTCAGCATATTTTTCTGAAAGTACTCCACCGTTAAACAGCATGTGTCCTTCTCCCGTATATTGCATACTACCAAGGGCCGAACACAAACTCTTAGCAGAAATTCTCATTATCATACACGTGTAATAGAAACCATAACATTAGAGCTAATTTAGCATTATATTTGACATGAGTAAACTTAGTTTCTTCACCAAAGTCTTTTTTTTTTTAACTCCCTAAAGCTTATACAATGTCTCCAATGGTGTGCCAAATCTCCCCGCAAGTAGATAGCATGCATGACAACGAAATACAAATTCAAAGGTTCAATTCATTCAAGCACATAAAGACCAGTAACAATCAATTACCTGGTATGCAGGACCAAATGCGATTCCGGTCATTTTGACCTGGTCCTCCCTTGGTCGATTTTTCATCAACTCATCCTGCTTCACCTCAATGATTTGCGGTGGATCGTCTTTCCTGCCCCTCTTTCCAGGCAGTGGCAGAGCATTTCCGACCCCTCCTGATACCTCAGGCAATGCAGTCGCATTGGGCCAATTATATTCATGCGTAGCATTATTGCCATAATCAGCACCATAATTTGTGTAATCTACATGCCCATTCCCATAAGAATAATCAACAGCTTCATAGGATCCTGGATTAGAGTGCATTCCATTATCACCACCAGAGGTACTAACACTATTTACAGGTGTGGAACCAACACCATAAGCACCGTCATATGCATAGCTTTCACCACCAAAACCACTAGATTGATCATAACTCTCATGAGGCTCATCAGTAACCGTGCCAGCACTGCTCACAGCGACCGGACCAACATTATGATCAGGCTTAACACCATAACCACTGTAATATGCATGGCTTTCACTCCCAGAACTCCAACTTGAATAATCATAGTTAGTCTCACTGGGCTGTCCCACATTGGAATTCGCAGCCGCATCACTGTCAGCAGCACCAACCGTATTTGTGCCTGAAGATGGATTCTCAGTTTCCAGCACAGATCTCCTCCCTGTCCCCAGTGCAGAAGGCATAGCACCCAAAGTAGCCGAGTGCCTGGGGGCCGGGATACTGGACAGGAATGACGATGGCGAAAGGGTGGATATCGATCCTTTCGACCTCTTCCTTTGTCTTTCTTTTTCACCTTCATCCTCATCATCGTCTTCATCATCAACACCACCGGCATAAGGGTTCACCGCCGACGGTGGCTTAAATTGCACCACCCTTTTCGCGGCAGCCGAAGAAGAAGCAGCTGAAGACGATTTGGGCTGAGGAAGCGAAGAGAATAACGAAGAAGACGACGATTTAGGCTTCGAATTTTCCGTAATCTGTTCATCACGTTCACTAACTTCCCTTTGACGTTCAGATTCTGCTTGAGGCTTAGGGTTCGAAAAGGATCCGGATTTGGGCGGTGGGAGTGAATTGAAGAGCGACGATTTAGGCGGTGGCAGAGAATTGAACAATCCACCTCCTTTTGAGGTGGGTTTCGGGAGAAAATCATCCTCTTTATCGTCTTCCGCTTTGGCTTCTGACCTAACTGGTTTCGCCGGCGTTATTCGCTGCGCCGGCGGCGGAGCAAGCGGCGCTTCATTCTCTTCTTCATCTGAGGAGGCATAACTAGCTAACAATGAATCCATATTACAGGAAAAAGATTAAAAAAAAATATATTAATTTCGGAGGAAATGGGGAATTAGGGTTCTGAAAGATTGTCCTAAGGGAGGAAAAAGATCTCCAATTTCAATCAGGATTTGGGGAAGACAGTGATTTGATTAGGCCGGGCCCAGTATTTGGGCTTTCATCCATTATGGATGGCCCAGTCCAAGATAGACTTGCAAAACGTGTTCCCCTAACGGCCCATGTTTAAATTTACTTTTATGATTAAAACTGGTATTTCTACACACGCGCGCACACACACACACTAGCGTATCACACGCATATGCAAAATAAAATAGTTAACTTTTAATAATATAAAATCAATTTTCTACAAAATCATCTATGCAAATATACATCTTTCTTCACTATTATTATTTATACTATTCTTTGAACTATTTATAATATATTTATTAAATTTATGAAACTTAAAATAAAAATTTAAAATTTTATTAGAAATAAGTAAAAATATAAATATAATTTTTTTTTAAAAAAGGATGTGAGAGAGAAAATGGGAGAGGTGAAAAATGAGGAAACTGTTGGAAAGAAAGAAATGATGGAGGAGAGATGAGAGTAGTGAAAGGATATTTTTAAAATACCATAATTACACATACAAAACAAAAGCCAAAGCTTCTCACACTTAATATATAATATAGATGCATATATATATTTATAAATTTTTATTAGGGAAAAATAATTTGATAAAAATAAATCAACCTTTGCTATAATATAAATCAATAAATAAGTACATTAAAAAATTATTTATAATAGAATATGTTCAATTTAAATATTAATTTTTTTAATAGTCAATGTATTAAAGTTTTCAAAAATTTTATGTAGGATTAAGTGACAACTAAATTTAATTGTTTAAGATCAGAGTAAACGAAAAAAATTGTAAATAAAAAGATAGTTTTGATATTTTATTTTGAATTGAAATTTAATCTGTTTTATTTTAGAGGTGGATTGTTTTGGATAAATACGAATAATAAGTCATATTTAAATTCATATAAACAATATTTTACTTTCACACATGCCAAAATAGAACTAAATGATGCTATCCATATATGCACTTACGTTGATAGCCTTAAGGTTTTTGAATTATATATATATATATATAATTCAGTAATTTGGTTATGAATAATTTAATCAAATATCTAAGAATAAAATTTATAACCAAATCATTTATAAATAAATCATCACTCAAATTTTAACCATCAAAAGTAGACGGGGCTTAATTTGATTACCAAACAAGTTTATGTGAGCTTTAAGGTTGCAAGAATGAAGAATCACAAAAAGGTGAAGTTCAATACAAATACAATTTTTTTTGACAATTGAAAAAATACCATTTTGAATAAATATATTCCAATTTATATTCCAATTTACTAATTGATAAATATAAAATCAACTTTATTTTTAAATCTACGAGGTACCCAGCTTGCTTTGGATATATGACAATATCATCTCTGTTACCAAAACCACAGTAACTTTTATTAGCTAGCTCGATTCCGTCTTGAGCAAACAGCTTATACATTCTATTCTTACCATAATTATGGAGAAATTTGAGCCCCGATCTGATACGGTTGAAAAAGACTCGCCTTATGAATGATAAATAATTTAGGGAGAGTGATCAATCACGTGATAAATACAATACAATTGTCATATAATTTGTTGGGTTTTACTAAATTAGATTTAGATTATTTGACACTCACACACACACACACACACACACACACATATATATATATATATATTAAATAATAAAAGGACTAATCAAATTCAGATTTTATTTAGTACATAATCTAAAAAGAAAAAAGTGAAAAAGAATAGGAAATTAAAATATATCCCAATTCTCTCAACATGATTTTTTCTATACGCTCTTTTATGTTGGTTCTCTTCTTCGCCTTTCTCCACCAGTGGAAATTTTATTAGTTCTTTATTTGCTCTGTTATCTTGGCTACGCATTTAGAATTTATATTAGAAATTGTCAAATTCATTTCTTTTTTGATTTTTTGGAAATTAAACCTCAAAGAGTAGTTCAAAAAACACTATTAAATAGGAAACAAGTATTTTTTGGGGGGTAAAAAAAAAATAGTTGTAACAAGATAAATTTGATTTTTCATTAAAAGGAGATTTTTAGTAATTTAAAGAAATTGTTAATCCCTCATCTCTAAACGTTTATACGTTTTGCCTTCATTCATAATTTACTCTACATTTGGTTAAATTTTGATAAAAAAAAATAAAAAATACAATTTTTTCTTCTTCGTACCCTTTACTTTCATTTATGATCTTTTTCAATTTTCCTTCTACTTTTCCTCAAAAAAATTCTTGTTTCAAGCATAACATTAATGGATATCCAATCCCTTAATCATAATTTTAATTTGATTAGTCTTTTACCTCTAAACATCCAAAAAAACTATTATCTCATTATTAATTTTAAATCTTCCTAGCCCCTTAATCATAATTTTCACTTTTCTTTATTAGTCGAGATGTATTTGCATATTCTATTTTTTTTACTTAAAAAAGTCAAACCACACCTTATCTCAACTTTGAGCACCTTTAGGTGCCTTTTTTTTTTTTGGATAAGCTATCTATCCCAAACTTTTAGTCCCTTTTAATGCTTTTTGTGTGTGTGCGCAAACATCCAATATACCTCTGCTGATAAAAAGCAATAAAAATAAAAGCCCTTGCAAACATCACATATAAATATAATCCAAAGGGCTCCTCGATGATCACAAATACAACAGCAAACAGGTAGCTATATAGCAAAGTCTCCTCTCCATAAAAGTATTTACTAAGCAGCTTGCCATCAAGATTTAGCTGTAAAGTGCTTGATAATTCTCAGACAAAAATCATGCTCAAATCTGCTTGAAAAAACAATTACACATCATCAAAAAGATGTTTGGGAGCTCCACACTCTGCTATTTCCGACCCAATGGCCGACTAATCCATATTCCGATACTGGAGGGGGCCCAATACAGGGGTGGCCCTCCCAACCCAAGTTACTCCATTCACAATTATTCGTGTCTAAAGCTTAAATAGAGGCCAACTCCCCGACTTCTTACACCATCCCATGACACTCAAATAGCATCAACAAAACCCGAAAAACATAATTTCTTCACATATATGTGTGCCATCTAGTCCGTGACATTATTTTCATGCATTTCGCCCTATATATATATATATTCCGTTCTTGGTACATGGTACTTGAGTAGGTATATATCCAACTGTACCGTAAATTACTACATGAAAATATGATGATATAATAAATGAAATGTTGAAATCATCATGTATGATTTCATACTGTATAACGGATTTGGGTATATAGACAAGGAGATAGCATGAGATAAACCAACGTTTCTGGAGATTTATCTAACTCAAGCAACAAGAGGAACATAAGTCATAGTTTTTGCTTCGATAGTCCCCCCCTTAGGATCAAAAAGTGCTTGGATTCAAGAATAGACTCCATACTTTCATTCGGTAAGTAGCTGGATAGTTGAAAATAGTGTTAATTACAAAAAGAACCCTTATGGTTTGTCCCGGTTTCACAGAACCACTATGGTACGAAAAAATTACAAATACTTCCCTTATGTTAGGTTTTTTTTAATACAAACACCACCTACAGTCAGAGTACTTGTAATACGAAACCAGACATTTGGAGGGCATTCGTAATTTTTCAAAGTACAAAGAATTTGTGAAAATGGGCATAATCTTAAGGGAGTTTTTGTCATTATCCCTTAACAATGTCAAAATCTCAGCTCAATGCCACATAGTATGCCCAAGTTAACAAGTTCCAAAGGCATCTCCAGAATATCAACTTTGCATACCCACACAACACGATGAACAAACCACAAAAAAAAGGCTCAAGTATCCACGATCCAACCACTTACCAAATGTGCTAAACATGTGACATATATACATGTGTGTGTGTGTGTGTTTAGAAATTTCCTACCTATTTGATGGGGGCTTCAACACCATCATCGCATAAAATTCTGATCTTTAACAAAATAAATCTAGATAACTCATCAACTCAATCAAATAAAATGTAACCATCAAATTATAAGAAAGAAACACACACACACACACACACACACACAAGATCATCAATTTCAACTAAACTTCCTCTATATTCATATAAACCGGTAATCCCATCAAGTTTTATCATAACTTAGCCCCAAATCATGTCAAAGAAAGCTAGCTCTTGAATCACATAAACTACAACAATGCACAATCGACCATCAGCTCAATTTCAATGCAGAAACGCATAAACAGCAGTCGAAATATAAATAACAAGAGCAGAGGTCACCAGAACAATCAGAGTCGCCACGGCGTGAACCGTCGATTTGCTCCCGCACGACAGCATCCCGAGCCTAATCTCGATCACATTCACCATGGACAGCATCAAGAACACGCACCCGATCACCGAGCCTATGGCCGAGGCCAACATTCCGAACCTCAACACCTTCAGATTGATGTGGGCTCTAAAGATTTCATCCACATCCTTACTGTTGAGCAGATTTATAGCCAATTTGAGGCCCTGCGCCACGAGGGAGGAGAAGAGGAAGAAGCTGAAGA